>BQNB010050400.1:0-41525 GCA_026074375.1 Tanacetum coccineum | reverse complement strand
GAATTTCTCAACAAGTTCCTCCCAAGTGGTGATTTTTCCTTCCCCTTTGTTTGTCCACCATTCTTTTGCATCATCAGCTAGTGAGAGGGGGAAAACCTTCATTCGTAGTTGATGGGAATCCACACCAGGAATGTAGATTAAATCAACCATTTCAAGAACCATAGCAATGATCCACCACGTCTTCATTATGCGTTCCGTTATACGTGTTCTTTCGTAATTTCACCCAAAATTCCTTGCTGAGTTCAACATTACTATATTACACATTCACGGACAAATCCACTGTCGTTTTGACAGTTGATCTACAGTGCTACAGTAACGGGCTCCTATTTTGGGCCAGCCCGATTTTGGTTTTTTTTAATTATTTTGTTTTTGTTTTTATTTTAAATTTGTATGCACAAAGTAGGAGGGAAAAAATATTACAAAAGTTCCGATTTATTCAGATAAAAAAAATACTTGCGGAAACATCTTCGATACCTAATAACTTTAAAATAATCGATATGGTCACAAACGGGAAAAAATTAGCCAAAAAAAAAACCCAAAAATAGCCTAAAATCTGGCCCAAAGTAAAAAAAAAATACAAAACGGTCCCTCAACTTTTAACTATTTACGATTTTCTTAGACAAAAAATCCTGTAAAAAAATTAACAAAAAAAACACGTCAAGTTTTTATTGTTCACAACTTTTTTACATTCATCGGCCCAAAAAAAAAGATATCGAACCGTCCCAAAAAAAGAAAATATTCGGGAAAAAATTAGCCCGTCCCAACGCAAAATTTTTTTCCCCGAATCATACAAAAAAAGAAAATATTAAAAATTAGCCCCGCCATAACGCATCGCCCAAAAAAACCCTCCCGAAACATTAAAAAAAATTATTCGGGAAAAAATTAGCCCCACCACAACGCGCGGGTTCTTTTGCTTGTTAATATCATTACTGGAGATAGAAATATTTGATTTATTATGAGCATTTTCTACGTATTTTTCTGAAATTAGTCCCGTCATGACTTCTTATATAATCTTCCTCAGTCTACTAGCTCCAATAAGTATGTCTTGTAACAAAGGTAAAAATATCAGCAGGATTTGTTCATTAATTAAGCACGGAAATCAAATACAAAAATTGAAGCTTCTGTTATTATATCAGATGACCGATACGCCGTATTCAATTGACCTGAATACGCCGTATTAGTCTTTTGAATGAATACGTTGTATTGGTCAGAAAGTTGGATACGCCGTATTCAATGGAAGTGCATACGCCGTATCGATTTATCGACCAAAACAGTGTATTGAGCAAACAATTAAATATTCACAAACAACTAATCTAACAAATATACAAGTAATTATAAACAAATATACATAATCTACATAACATATATTAATCTAAATCACACTAATCCTAAAGGTTAGATCTAATCTAGTGTTAAAAACTAAAATATCAAATAAAAATCAAGATTAATTTTCACTCCTCGGCAACGGCGACAAAAACTTGATGTGTCGTTGTGTGTCGTTGATTTTATGATTCAAGTTTTAAATTTATATTTTTCCGACTAAACTAAAAACAACACTCTAACGGGCAGTGTACCCAGTCAAGATGTAGCTTCGTTGGTAAGTAGGGTGTCAATAACTGAGAGCGAGGTTAAATCTTTTCTGTTTATTAATATCTTGGTTGTCTAATCTATGTTAATTCTAATCTATGTCAAACCTATGCTAAACCTATGTTAGTCCTAAATCTAATGGATAAAAGGGGTTTTCAGCCTGAGAGACTGGCACGGGTTTGGTTGGTGACTAAAATCAATTCAAGGCACTTTAACCCACGCAAGCAAATTAACAGAAGATAAAAGAGCGGTTGAGCCAAATATAAGGGAACTGTATTAACCATTATTAATCCGATTAGAATGTTGGTTTGTTTATTTAGTGCAATGATTTCTTGTCTCGAGGTGGCATATCATTCTTAAGACTTAGGCGTTTCATCTTCCTAAGACCTAGACACATTAATTCTGTCACAATTAAAGCATCCGCATAAAGCATCCTTATTTGCTGATTATAATCTATCTTAGGGATTAAAACAATGGTGATCTTGTTAAACCCTAGCTCATAGAGACTTTACCCACTTACTGCTTAATGGCAATTTATACACAATAATTCCACTTTGTCAACTAATCCAATGGACACCAAATGTTATTTGTTGAATTATCTAGGTTCACCTGCCTTTTCAACTTTATCACTAAACCAAAGGCAGTTCCGTTAAACTAGTTAAGCCAGAAGTCATATCATTAAGCACGGTTTTAGAAGGACAATATTTGTGATCCTATAATTCTAGTTGTATAAATCACTATATGGAGAGCTATCCCAGACTCTAGATTACTTGGTCCGTATCACTAGATCCAGTTGAATGATAGTCGCATACAAAAGCACGTAAACAAGTATAAATTGATAAACATAAACAAGCATTCAACGATAAATCAAGAAATCGAGATAAACAATACCAAACATTTAGATCTTCATAATAATGTCTAATACTCGAAGGTATTAGTCTTTAAACGTCATAATAAATACAAGAGCAATTATTTAGCCAAGGTAAACTAACCGAGTTAACGAATGATACAAAAAACTGAATGATTACTAAAGTATACGAAATTACACGGTGTATCCTATGGAATTGATAGCGTTGCTCAACCTCTTCTGCTCTTTCTCTCCTCTGAAAATCGACTTTTATGGTTTGGGTATCGAGAATATGATTTAGCACACCTAAAAATCGTTTTTGAGTTTTGTATTTATAGGGTCTGGAAGTTGGTTTGATAAGGCGTATCCAAGGGATTGGATACGGCTTATTGGGGTTTCTTGGAGTATGGACCATGTTTGATATCTTCCAAAATATTCACTTAATATATCTCCAATATGACGTATTGGTCTTCTCTGGATACGGCGTATTGGGCTTCTTTCTTTTGTGGTCTTTGGTGAGTGCAGGCACGGATACGCCGTATCTTCTTGATGGATACGACGTATTGGCCGTCAGAATCATAAATCTTCAAAATATCTTCGTTTAAGCTCCAGAATGCGCGCCTTTTGCTAATATTCACCAAGTACTCCATAATTACTGCAATTCTCAAATATGAACGAATAAGTAACAATTCTTTGCAATAATTATATAAAATTGGTTAATTACATGGGATAAATGATGTTATAAAATATACGTTATTTGATGTCATCAGCCTTGAAGATCCTTTCGTCTTGGAAGTTTATTTTCGTATAAATTTTAAAAAATCCAATATATATATATATATATATATATATATATATATACACATGTACATATATATTCTTCCTTATTATATATATCTTATTAAAAATACCAAAAATATTTTTTCTTTAATTTTTATCTTAAAAATAAAAAAATACAAAAATATTTTTATTTTCTATTTTATATTCTTTTATAAATATTTAAAAAGTCTAAAAATATTTTTATTTTCTTATTAGTGCATGAGCACTCGTTCTTCTTCTTCTAATCTCATCCCTCCTTTCTCCGATCCCGAGAGTGTTATTTGAAATTGACGAAGAAATCTTAGTGATCCTTCACTTTTACTTGATTTTGACGAGATAAATATTAGTAATAATTTGAATATCAATCCGGGACCGCCTCCTGCGGGTCCCCCTCCTCAAAATGAATGGACGGGGCGGACCGATCGCTCCCGTTAACATCCAGGCTACTGACTCCGGACTTAAGAATCATATGATTCAACGAGTTCAAAACAGTTGTCAGTTTCACGGACTACCGGGTGATGATGCAAATATGCATCTCGATAAGTTTTTAACTATCACCCAGAGTATGAAGCAGAACGGGGTCACCGATGGCGCCATTCGCTTATACCTCTTTCCTTATTCGTTGACGCATCATGCACCGCATGGTTTGATCGTCTTCCGAAAAATTCTATCCATACCTTTCAGGAGATGGCTTCCAAATTTCTTTCTAAATACTTTCCTCCTTCTATGGTGACAAAACTAAGGAACGATATCAGTAACTTTCGCCAGTTTCTGGATGAATCATTATTTGAAGCGTGGGAACGTTACAAGCTTTCGATCGACCGGTGCCCCAACCATAATATGTTACCCGTTACTCAAATATACATGTTCTATAACGGGTTAACATTGAGGCACCGTGATTCGATCAACGCTGCAATTGGGGGGACCTTTATGAAAAGGCGACTCAAAGAGTGTTATGATCTTATCGAGAATATGACCGCCTACCACAATGACTGGGATACCTCAGCTCATAGGGGTTAGACATCTAGATCTACCACTTCTTCTTCCTTCGAGATTGTAGCTATTGCTTAGCAGATGATTGAAATGAGAAAAGATATGATACAGATGTACCGTTCAAATCAGTAAGTTAATTCTATAACTCCTATCTGTGAGACTTGTAGTGGTCCACATTCTTATTATGAGTGTCAAGTCGCCGGTGGCTACACTCAGGACGTTTATGCTACTACGGGGAACTATAATTCAGGTGGTAATGCTTACCACCCTCAAGTAGACCGTAATCTGCTTAGCTATCGTTCTAATAATTTTCTTAGACCACCCAGTTTCAATCCACCAAATAATCAAAATCAGGGTAATAATAAAAATTTTCAAAATAGTGAAAACATATTTAATCAAGGTCAGGGGTATAATCAGAACAGAGGTCAGAATTTTAACCATGGTAATAATTACAATCAAAATCAGGGATATAATCAAAACCATGGTCAAAATTTTAACCATGGTAATAATTACAATCAAAATCAGGGATATAATCAAAACCATGGTCAAAATTTTAATCAAGCTCAGCCGAATGTTCCATCTTTGGAAGAAATGATGCTACAACATATGAGATCGATTGAAGCTAAAATGCAACAAATGAAAAATCACAATGACCAACAAATACAACATTTGAAACCCCAAAATACCCACATGGCAAATCTGATGGGTCAAGTGCAAAAGGCTCTACAAGAGAGACCTCAGGGAGCGTTTCCTAGCAACACAATACCTAGCCCTCGAGAGGAGATTAAAGTAATTACCACACAAAGTGGTACTACTTTAGCTGGACCCCCAGTTCCACCATCTACTCCTTTTTCTAAGAAGGATGAGGTGGAACGAGACCCAGAGACGATCACGGACCATGTACTCACCGAGAGTACCACTAAAGTCCCACCTCTACTAGTTCAGCCGTCTCCCTCTTCTAGACCTTCTGAGATTCCTCCCCCTCCTATTTCTTCTTCTTCTGAGCTTCCTAAGCGAAATCCTCGTTAACCTCAAATTCCTTATCCTTTGAGGTTGAATAAGGAGAAGCTTCAAGACAAGTCTGATATTCAAGTCCATAGGTTCTTTCAAATGTTCAAGAAACTTCATTTCAATATCAGTCTTGCCGAAGCTTTAGCTCTTATGCCTAAGTACCATAAAATGTTAAAATATCTCCTTTATGATAAGGAGAAACTATTAGGATTGGCAAATACTTCTCTGACTGAAAATTGCTCAGCGGTCCTCCTCAAAAAGCTTCCCGAGAAACTTGGAGACCCTGGGAAATTTCTCATTCCATGTGACTTTCTTGAGCTTGAGAAATGCATGACACTAGCCGACTTAGGTGCCAGCATTAACCTCATGCCACTCTTTGTATGGAAAAAATTTATGCTTCCTGAGCTTGTACCTACTCGTATGCTAACCGATCTATTGCTTATCTAGCCGGTATAGATGAGGATATCTTCGTACAAGTAGGTAAGTTTACATTCCCGGCTGACTTCGTTATCGTCGAATACGATGTCGATCCTCGTGTTCCCCTTATTTTAGGGAGACCCTTCTTGAGGACGGTTGGTGCTCTAGTCGATGTCTACGAAGAAGAGCTTATTCTGAGAGACGGTGATGAAAAATTGATCTTTCATGCTGATAGTACTTCGAAACATCCTCATAAGCATGGAAATAAGTCAATTAATATGATTAATTTCATTGACATCTCATGCGAGGATCGTTTTAACGAAGTGTTGAAAATTTAGAAATAAGAAAGCAAACCACCACTGACTGGCAGTGCCCACTCCTTTCTTCTAAATCCTGTGGACAGTCTCTCTCCCTTATCTTACTCCCTCGGGGATATTGACTTAACTTTTGGGAAAAAGAATCGATGAGTCAAGAAACATTTCTTTCTCTAGATGATTCAATACACCGGTATGTGAATAATGGTCATCGTATGCCACGGAGAGAAATAATCTTTTCTAGAAGAATTATAACGCAAGAAAAGAAGAAATCCCGAGAATCTCCCTCCTAAAGATCATAAGATGATGAACCTAGCACTAACTCAAGTCTTTAATCGATAAAAACTCATTGGAATAGAAAATGAAATTTATTATTACGATGGAGTATATTCCTTTTTCTTGAAAATTGTTATAAATGATGATCCTATAAAGATCTTCTCCCTCCTTATTGAGCTTAATAATAATCCTGAGGAAGATATCCTTTTTCTGAAATTTATTAAAGGTGTTGAACCTATTATAGACACGGTACCAGAGAGGTCTGAGATCTATACTCTTATAAGGGAACCTCCTGATACCTTTATAATAGGGGACGAGGAAATAAAATTCTATCCTTTTAAGGATATTGATGACCTCGTTCTAATCCCAAAGGTATTCGAGACACCCCTGGATTTTTTTGACTCTAGCTTGGATAGTTTTGATACGGCATTCACTAATCCTTTGTTTGAGCTTGATTCTGAATACACTTTGAATTATGACAATCCAATCTTTGATATTCAAAACGGGATAATGATGCTTTCGAAACAGAGACCATAATGGATGAGGTGCAAATTGATAATTTCCAAAGTACCGCACAAATCCCACCTCTGTTTGAAGCGTTAATTCCTGATATGAACATGCATGACATAATCCTATACCAAATTTGTCCACTAGGCATTGGTTCACTCTTCACTATATTCAGGCATGGTTCACTCTTCTCGTTTATCATTCTACCATGGCCTTCTTTTCCTAAGGAAGTCTCTGAATCTCACTCGTTTGATTCATTCGAGTTAGGAGACGAAAATGTAGTGTTTGATCCTGGGACAATCGTTATTAAAGGCTGAATCGAATACTACTATGGAGGGGGCATCCCTGTTATGGATGTCCCGGATCTCCATTTTTCCCTAAGGACAAATAAATTTGGGGGCGAGTCAAGCTAGTGACTCATTAATAAACAAGCGTTTCGTGGGTGGCAACCTATGCTTATCCTAGTAGTAGTAATAATATTATATTATCTTAGATTTAGTAATGAATAAATGTGGGGGTGTGTTTCTATCCTTGTTGTATTTCGTGGTTATGCTGTTTTTACTTACAAGATTCCCTATGATCTTGAAGACCGTTGTGCTTGTTTTTAATCC
Source organism: Tanacetum coccineum (assembly GCA_026074375.1). Taxonomy (NCBI): domain Eukaryota; kingdom Viridiplantae; phylum Streptophyta; class Magnoliopsida; order Asterales; family Asteraceae; genus Tanacetum; species Tanacetum coccineum. Next base: position 34,143 of record BQNB010050400.1, on the reverse strand, counting down.
TCTAATCACTCGGTCTCCGATCAGTTTCATGGTTATATATTGAGAAATCTTTAATCCTGATCATATATGTATATATTTGATTTTGTTTCCCCTTTCACACTTGGAGTTTTAAGCATTTGCTTTTTTTGTTCTTAAGTGTGGGGGTAAAACCTGACATTTTTGAACATTGAGGCCAATGTTCAGTTCTAAGTGGGGGGAGGGATTTCTATCGAAATGATTATACCTGTGCCTGTCTGTGCCCCACGCAACCCTATTTTATCCAAATTTTTGCTTTATTTAAAAAAAATGATGATGAAAATATAATAATATAGAAATAAGTAGGCCCGTAGGCTAGAACTAGGGAAATTTTGACTTGACCGAGTGTTTCATTCTAGCTTTCCCCTTAGCTTTCGAGACTAAGCATTTGTAAGACTTCAAAATTTTGCAAAGAACGAAAAATGATAGAGTTAAATATAAGTTAGATGCTAAGCGTGGAGTAGTTGAATCTCTTTAGAGCTCATAGAGGTTAATTGTGGCTTTTTGCTCCCATCAGCTTAAAAACTATAAAAATAATATTTTTCAATAAATAAAGTTGATTTGGTTTTTGCGATTCTTAGTTTTGATCACTTAGTAGAGATTCCTTCTAATAAAAGTAAGGTACACATCGAGGTTTTGTCAGTGTTGTGGGGAAATAGGCTACCGATTCCTGATGGCTCGCTCCCGTTTTCTAGGTAGTTATAAGACCACAGGACTTGAAATTTGGCTATAATAATAATAATAATGTAATAAACTGAAGCCGAAATAAGACCACTGTTTCTTGTCGGTTCGCTCCCGATGTTGCAGTCATTTAAAGGGTGGAAGTAATAATAATAATAATAATCCGAGACTGATAAAAGTTTACTGGCTCTGTTGGATAGGACGCCCGATGTGTCAGTCTTCAAAAAGGTCGAGGGAATACCCAAAGTCGAAATAAGACTACTGGCTCGGTCGGTTAGGACGCCCGATGTGTCAGTTGTTTAAAGGACCGAGGGATAATAATGTTGCAATAATAATAATAATAAAGTCAAATTTTGACTCCGGGGTTATCTAAATAAAGCATCCATCTCTGGACTCGTAGTTATGTTGTTTCGATGAAATAAAAAGGATAACCTCTAAATCATGTGAAATTAGAACCTTAATGTGGACCTTATTCTCAGCATATCGTCTCTTTAGGAAAGGATTTTAAACTAATTATGGTTTAAACTGGTCACCTTTATAATAATAAGGCTTTAATATATTTAAATAAGTGATCTCTTTTCATATTATGTCTTCCGAATAAAATCGTTAGGGGAAATTAGGAATAAGGGAGCGAAAAGTAGCTATGCGTACAAAATTAGCATTTATGAGTAGTGTTAGCATCAAATTTTATATTTAGTTGTGATTTCGTTTTAAGCTTGGTTTGGGGATTGTGAAATCAAGGATGACGAAGTCCCGTTCTTAAAGCCTTCTAAATATATTTTATTTTAGTTTTTATCGATTATTTAATAAGTGGTTAAAACAGAGGCGTTTTAGAAATAAATAATTTTTGAACCTTTTAATGGACCTTTTCTGTTATTGTTTGATGTGAGGGGTCATAAGTTAAATGGAGATTAAATTATTTATTTCCGGACGTGTTTTATAAACATTGCGTGCAGGACCAACAATGGCTAAGTGTGGGAGAATTTGATGTGTGCCTAAACACACATCATTTTTACCCCGGAAAACACTAATAAACGGACTAATAACACTAAAATATGCTTAATTATATTGCAAATATGTTTGTTTTGTGTTATTATGTCTTGCAGGTACAAAGGATTGAAAACAGAGCAAAAACAGTGATTTTCGGGCTTGTCTCGATCAAGTTTACTTATTATTCGAAATCAAGACGAAGTCAGAAAAATGCCACGATCACTCTATTAGAAAGAGCACGAGATTACGAGTCTGACGGTGCTTTCATCTCTTATTGGGCCGGCCCAACACCATTTATATGGGTCGGACCGACCCATACTTATTAAAAGATCATGTTTAATAACTAAACATAACTCTGCCCAACTACAAGTGAAGTTCGGCCCACCAGAATTAAATGTGCAAGTCTCAGCCCATTACTCTTATTGCATTTGATGCGGCCCAATTTCCAGCCTAAGAAAATATTAGATATCAAGAATTTTATAGATGGTGCAAGTGTGGCGAGTGTAGCTCACTCTCTGAAATTAATTCCAAATGGCACGTGATCTCCACCAGTCACACCCACTATATCTCTCTCGTCCAACTAATCTCGACGCGTGGCATCTCTATAACTTTTTAATTCAGATTTTGAAATTAAAGGACGAGGAATGTGTGTACGAGTAAAAGGTATGCGTTTATTAAACGCGTATTAGAAGGACACGTGTCGTTCTCTAACTGGTGGATCCAATGTAAATTTCGCTCGCAAATGAGGCGTTACGAGGTGAGTGAATTGCAGGCCAATGATTGGCTCATGGGATTACGTGTTTTTGTGAAATTGACAGATATACCCCCATAGTTTGGATATATAAGAAAACACAGCTCCACAAGTTTGAGGTATTAGTTTTAGTAGTAGTTTAGTGTAGCTTTTAGTTTTCACTCAAATATTTAGCTTATTTTTAAGTTTTTGCTTATCGTAATTTTAGCTTATTGTAGCTTTTAATTCCAGCTTATTGTAATTAAATCTTAGCTTATTAATGAAGATGTTTTGAAGAATTGTGGCTTATTCTCTCTTTTCTTTTTCTTTTCTTTGTAGCTTTTCGAAATATGCTCTCTTTAGCTTATTTTTAAGAGTTTAATTTCTGAGCTTATTAATAAGTAAGTGGTAAGTCGAATAAGCTATTGTTAGCTTATTGGGCTTATGTTCTTATGTATTTAATAAGTATCGATTTAAAAAGCTTATAAATAAGTTTACGGTTGGGCTTATGTTTGAATAAGCTTTGTTTGCTTATTGTTGGTCTCAAAGCTTAATCTCAGATTTCGAATAAGCTGTCATATAGCTTATTCGGTTGGATTTAAAGCTTATATATCTAAATAGGTTTTAGCTTATTTCATTGTTTTCTCTTTTCTTTTTTTCTAATTCGTATAAGCTATATCCTTAGCTTATCTGCTTCCCTTTTCTCCTAGCTTCTAAATTCGATTAAGCTTTTACTTAGCTTAATCGATTATGAGTTTTTTAGGAGTATAGATCTAGCTTATTAAAGCTTATTCCTTATTGTGTAGTTTTTGAATAAGCTACCTATTAGCTTATTCGACTAGCTTATTTCAAGTTTATAGTTGTTTGCTTTTTGGTAGATTATTAGCTTATTTTCTAGATCTATTCCTTAATCATACCCGATCCGCGTTCACTTTTTTTCTTCCTTTCTCTTTATTTAGTAATGCTAGCTTAATTAGATTATTATGTTTGTTATTATTGTTAATGTTAGATTAGTTGCCATGTTTAGCGAGTAGATTCTTTTATGCTTGTTAAGTGAGTTGCGATAAGTGAGTTAAGTGTGGATCAAAAAGAGATTTGTTAATTAATAATCTTCGGGTTATTTAGATTTCATATTTGATTATTTTGAAGGGCAAAAGCAGGAGAAATAGTCAAACATCAAATCTAGTAATTAATACCAATATAAGATATCGTTTTCAATAAAAACCAACGTTGTGAGAAAATAATGTTTTTACGGGTATTAATTCGTCATCATTAAATTGAGTAATTTGTACCAAAATAAAGTATTGTTTTCAATAACAACCAACGTTTTGAGAAAAATTGTTTTTTTTAAACGGGTACTAATTCTTTATTATCCTCTTTCTTCACAACTTAATGACTTTTTCGCCTCAACTTGACAAGCTTATCCGTTTTAGTTATATCTTACGTATTATTTTAAGCTTAATTTATATAAATAGTATAATTCAAAACCAAAAACTAAAAAATAATCAAGCATCAAACGACAAACATCGACGTAAATCTCAAATTCAATTCTCGCCATGGATACGACACTCGGAAGATTAGATTTTTACGTGTTCTCAAGTGATTATTTATTCTAACAAGAAATACTTTATATTACTCGACACATTTTTGACGGTTATCAATTCATATATTTTAATTAAACAACTTCTTTGAAAAAGAAATTATTTTAATAAAAAATAGTACTTTTGAGGATCACATTTGTTTTAAAACTGATATTGAGATTGATGTTAAAAAAAAGCTGAACTAGGTTCAGGTTTGGTGTTATGTTATGGTGAACAGATGATTGTAATCTTTATCATCATTAATCTTCCAGTGAAGGTGATAAAACCCCAAATGCTCATGCAAATCCATGAGTGAGACACTTTGTGATTGCCATGAACTTCACTCGAGAGAAAGCTGAAGACTTAGATAAAATCATTTTACAAACTGAACTGAAGAAAATGAATCAGTTTTGTTGACTTGATCAATATTTGTGCTCCAGTAAAGGCGACAAAATCACACATGCTCATGTAAATCCATGAATGAGACATATGTGAGTTATCAGTTATTTACTTAAACAAGTAGGGTTGTAGGCAAAAAACTGAACTGACGCTTAATATATGAAAATTTGTTTAGTTTTGGATAAAAGCGCTGAAGCTTTAGTTTTCCTCAGTTAGTACCGAAGCTTCAGGTTTTGAATCAGTGTTCAGCATACCTAGTTCAAGAATCAATATTTTAAAAGTTGGCTCATCTAGAGGCTTGGTAAAGATATCAGCAAGTTGATATTGAGTGGGAATGATAGGAATTTAATGTCCCGTTTAAGAGTATGATTCTTGATCTGACATCAATGAGCCTCTTTTTTGAGTGCACAATTGGATTGTTATGGGTAACATTTCATATATGATAATATAGTCAATGAGTTGACTATCCATAGTATGATGGTATAACATCCAGCAGTCGATATATCTTCAGCTTCAGTTGAGAACATAGCTATAGATTGTTGCTTATTTGCACTTCAGCAACCAAGCTTGCCCTTCACCGCAAAATGATAAGGCTAGAGTGCTTTTACTTGATCTTGTTGCATCCAGCACAGTCAAAGTCTTATTATCCTTTTAGCTCAAGACCTGAACATTTTGGATACTGAAGACCAAGACTCGGAGTACCATTTAGATACCTAAAAATTCTCAACAGAAATAAGGTGGAATTCTTTATGTTTGCTTGATGTCTTGCATAGAGCAGTTGAGAATTGAATGTTAGGTCTGCTTGCAGTTAGGTTCATTAGTCATCCAATCATACCTCTATACTAAGACTCATTTACAGCTTTCCCGTTGATATCAAGTCCTAACATGTTAGGGGGCATAATTGGAGTATTCTCTGATGAATCAATTTTGTCATACATTCTCAGCAGATCATTGACATCCTTTTCATGTTGATTGAAATGCCCCGTTCAGGTTTGTTTAATATGAAATTTGAGGAAGTAGGTGAGGATACCTATCATGTTTATTTCTTTTTTTTTTGAGTCGTCAGTTTCTCAAACTGTTTGCACACTTTTGTGCTGGTGGACTCAAGGATAATTTTATTCAAACTCGAATGTGTACAAAAAATCAATTTGGTTTGAAAGTTTTTGGTAGATAAAAAGTGTTGCCTATCATACCTCTTACAAAGATGTGTTCAGTGAGATAGGTTGAGAGAGTTTCATACCATGCTTTTGAAACTTGTTTAAGTCCATAAAAGGCTTTATCCAATTTTGCAGACATGGTTGATGATATCACTCTATCTCAAAACTTGGAGGTTGTTTGACATTTACTTCTTTTAGTTTACCATTGAGGAATGTATTATATGAAGTATATGTATATGGTAAGGCAAGAAAGATCCTGATTGCTTCAAGTCTTGCAACTAGAGCAGGATTTTATCATGATTTATGCCTTATGATTACAATGCCAGGTTCCTTCTTTTTTGAAAAGAATTGGAATTGTATCATGTGCTGAAGTATCTTCTATTTGGAGAGGATGAGAGTTCAGAAATTGAACACCTTCAGTTTTGTGAGGTTATCAATGAATTGATTTTCATTGGTGTGTTTCATTGCTGTGTTTTTTTTGTTCAATCAGATCATCATTTCATCAGGTTGAAATGGATGATCATTTTTGATCTTTGTGATCAGTTTGATCATTTTGACCATATTGGTCAGGTGAGATTTCTGCTTTAATAACAGTGGATTTTTTTCATAAGGTTTTATGAATAATTCTCAATTGTTAAAAGCATTTTAGTGTTCATGTTGTGCAACATTTACTTTCCCTCCCTTTTTGAAAACTATACCATAACTATAACCTTCAGTGATGTAGTGATTTCCATACATTCCTTTAGGTCCTGGTACAACCCATATCTATGCAGGTAATGTATGTTTTTGAATGACAGTTGTTCAAACGTGATAAAGATTTCTTGATGTTACACTATACAAAATAGGATGATTAGTTTTGTTTAGAAACCCACCTTTTAGTGGGAGTCTTTAATTTTAGAGCACTTGATGATTTAGTCTTACTTGATTTGAAAGACTCAACTTTCTTAGCTTGAAGAGCTTCTCTTTTCTTGAACCACTCAATGTCATTATGATCAAATGTGGCATTATATGGACTTGCTACCCCCCTTTGTTTTAACCCCCCACTATATGTTTATAGTTCTTTGTGATATGGTGTGGGTTTCTTGTTTGATTACTATATTAGAGCATTAAACTTGTTTGACATGAGTATCATGATCATAGCTTCCATATATTTCACATATGTGATAGTATACATAATCATCAGATTTGTAATCATTATATCCATAATGTATGCAGGAAGGAAAAGGTATTGCTGGTCTTGCAGGTTTGGATCTTGAGGAAGATTCACTTTGATCAGTATGGTGTTGATTTATATTTATAGAAGACATAAATTATTATTTGATCACATGTTCTTGATTGTTTATTCTCTTTGCACGTTTTACAAACATGACTTCATAACATTCTCTGTGTGTGATTGTTTTTGTCTACATAGTTCACAATTAATTTTTGAATTGAGTTTTGTATTTGTTATTGAATGTCATAGGTAGAACCTGTTGAGAGTTCTTGTTTCTGAAGTAAGATGATTTATTCTTGCTAATTTATAATTTTAGTTCTATGAGTTCTTTCATTACAATAGCCAAGGGAGGATCATCTTCTATTTTTACATTTTTTTAACTTACCAGCATTAGCTAAGTTAGTTTTAGAAACTAAAGAACTTTTGTTTCCTCTAGCAGGAGCTGAGAAAGGTTCATTTATTGTGATATCTTTTAAAGTTTCAGCTTTGAATGTGGATTTTGACTTCAAATTAATTTGTAGTCTTTAGTCCAGAAACAAGTTTACATGGTCAAGCTTAATCTTGTGGACGGAAAGGGGGGCTACCAGAATGAAGATTCATCAGATGCTGAATCATAATCAGTTGCTGAAGGTCAGAGGACAAAAACTTGGGTGGTCAGGGTTTGTTTCTTTATGGAATCATTTGAGGGGTACTCTTACAGTATCATGATTTGACAGAGTAGAGTCTTCAGCTTCAGATAACTTAGATTTATTACTATCAGTAATTGATACCTCTGAGTTATCTGCTGAAGACTTTACAAACATTGGGTCTTTTAGCCCAGAGTTGGAGGTATCTTCAGTGAGTTAGTCAATTCCTAAGATTTTACTTTTTTGAGAGAATTTGTTCAGCGTTACAATGATTTCTCTTTGTTAGGAGGTTTAGCCCAAGATTTTGTAATAGAGGTTAACTTTTTAGTTCATTTCTTAAGTTTGATTCCTCTTTGAGAATCTCAGTAGTTTTACTGTTAAATGGATAAGGAAGATCAAGCTTTGCTTGCTTTTAAACAGCCAAAAGCTATACTTTGCATGTATTTAGTTGAACAAGATTTCTATGTTTTGACATGAGATTGTTTCTTTGTTCTTCAACATAGTTTAGATCAATACACAGATAATCTAGAAAGGATTTTCTATCATAATTATCTTCCATTTCAAGAAGAGAGTGTGTACCTTTTGTATAAAGATCTTGACCCATTTCACATGGCATGGCACTTTCTTTGTAACAGAAATTCTTTTTACTAGCAAGTGCCATTAGAGCTTTAACTTCAGTCACTTCATTTTCATCAGATAATACTTCTTCTTCATCCCAATCATACGTTTCAGCAATGAGACCTTTGTTTTTGCTTGAGGATGAACTAGGAGCTGAAGCACTAGAACTGAGGGGGGCTAGTTTAGAATGGCATGGTTGTATTTGGCTTCAAAGTATAGGTTTGCCTTGGATTCAAGTTTATGCTCAGATGAATAGAGAAGCTTTGGTTGAAAAGGTGACTGATATGAAGGAACTAATGTCTTGGACCAACGGTCACTTGCAAAATGACCCTTTTTGCCACATTTGTGGCATTCAGTTTGGTCAGTTTATTTTGTACTGCTAAACCTTTGATTACCCTTTTTGAAGAACCTTTTAGACTTGGCTAAAAGAGCTCTTGCTTGGTATTCTTCTATAAGTCATCTAGATACTCATGACTACTTCTTGTATCCTCTTCATCATCAAGATTATTTGAAATTCCTGGATAATAGAGGCAGAGAAGAAGACAGTTGACAAAGGTGTTGCAGAGACAAGAGATTTTCTCTTTTCAGTCTCATAAATACTGTCTATTAGGTTTTCTTCATATTTGAGTTTACCAAATAGAGAAGCAAGAAGCTCGAATCTTTTCAATTGATTGTGTTTCTGGAGACTTGCAGAATATTAGCCACTTCTTTGGTAACCCGTTTATAAAACCAGTATTTATTTCTAGCTTTGATAGGTCAATGCCATCATTTACTAATTCATTCATCAAAGCTTATATATGGTTAAAAGTTTGTGTTAGCAGATTCAACCTTCTTTTGAACTTGAGGTGTCTATAGCACAAATACAGGTCCATGCAACTTCTTTCACATCAGAGGGCCCTCAATGATATAGTTAGTCTCAGGTCATCCCCAAAGTGGATTTTGCAGTTAAGTCGTTTATGACAGAGTTATATTGGTCATTTAAATGCACAGTCAGAATGAGACTTTTGAGTCGCTGTTTTAAGATAGCATATTTTCTCTCTCTGGTTGTACAATTGTGTCTTGGTTCTTTGACAGCCGCATAAGGATTAAGGACCATTTGAATGTTGTTTTCAAATTAAGTTCCAATACCAATGATGTGGTACATGACATCTTTTTCTAATTGGTGAAACTTATCACTCTAGTACAGGAGAACATTTAACTGGCACCTTGTATTCAAGAGTATGTGGTACTTCTATTGTTTCTTGTTAAGGATGGATTTGATTTAAAATATTTGAGCATGTATATTCATTTAAAGGGATTTATAACACAGAAGGCTTTGAGACCCTTTTTGGTCCCATGAACTATGATATAAGGTATAATCAAGTTTAAACTAAATTGATTTCTTGGCAAAAAGTGGTTTTAAAACGAATTATATATGAAGAATATAAAGAACCCGTTTTAAAACAACAGAAATATATTCAAGTATAGGTCTTATTAGAAAAAAATAAATAATTATAGACACTCCCTTGTGCTTGCGAAATTGCAAGTGGTATATTGAATACTGAGGTGCATCTCCTTCGACATAAACTATTAACCAGTTAAGAGAGTAAGAAAACAAACTACTTATGACATACATGAGCTTCAACTTCAGTATACGTTAGTTTGTTTGAGAGATAAAATAAAATCTTTTCAATGTGTATCTCTTAATTGGAGGTAGCATTATTTACTCTGGGAATACCTCTTTTTATAGGCATGGATTTAGGGGTTTTAAGTTTAACTTAGACTACGTTGGCAAAGCAATAAATGCGTGGTTGAAGCTACCATTAATGCATGTTTTCTTTATTTAGTCAGGTACAGTCCTTTGAGGAAAGTTGTTGTACTTCTTATACAACTTTAGAAGCAAAAATTTTCCAGGAGATTGCTTTATCCTTTTGAACATAAAGCATTTTTTTCCGCTTTATAAACCTTCACTAGAAGTGAATACAACACGTTTCAACTTCTATTAGGAGATAGACAACGTTCGTTTGGATTGTCAACCAAGCTGAACTGGAGTCTTTCCAAGCTGTCCTTCTTCGGTTTCTGTACCCATGCATACATTGAAAGTAAGATACTTACAATATTCTAAGGACCTAATGAGCTAACGCTAAAAAAACTTCAGCGACTCAAACTAAAAATATTCAGCTTGAGAAACACTTAGGGGAATATGTGTTTAAATATTACTAAATAGAACTAAAGGGCTCGGGAACTAAAACCCCATCAAATGATACAAAAATATCTACCGTCGATGGCACTATCAAAATGACACAGATGTAGATCAGCCATTATGCAGAAAGTTGTTCGGCGGTTTCCTTTCTTAAGCACATTTTCTTTGTACCAATTGTGGGTTGAGTTAATTACCTTCTGATCCTCTGATAAGGGACTAAAGCATTGTCACGAGGATGAACATTTACATAGTACTTAGAAATATACAATCAGATTCACAAACTATTATATAAATCAAGAACAACAACCATAAATATTAGTAGATGCAGTAAAATAGGCAATTTCTATTACGGGTTAAAACAGGTCGGGTCAACCCAAAATACATTATATCCATATTTTTGTAAACATGTAATGCATTCGATATGATTTTAGAAACTAGATTACTGAAACGATAATAGATTCTTTTTTGAAGGGTATGCATTAAATTTACACTTCGGGCAACTTTCAACGTTTTTGACCCATTTAACCCCATTTTTTAGCTTATTTTGTATATTTTACCCATTTGGCCGCTGTATATGCAACATAAACCTAGATCAACCCATTCGTTAGTAAATGTGTACGTACTGATAAGTCCTAATACTAATACTTTGAAAATCATTGCAGTGAGAATCCAGGAACCACGTGAAGATTTCAACCTTTGGCATGATATGCACATCATATGATTAGTTAGATAGGAAATTGATTTCATCTTATATACTCTTGAACAATTGGATCAGTTCGCAATAGTGTGAATCTCTGTGCTAGTTTTGGTACACAATTTATGGAAGCTATGCCATCACAGAAAGACGAGTCTTCTAAAAACTTTAAAGAAATGTTTTTGGCGGTTACGGTGATTCATATAGTTCCTGAAAAGAAAAGTGTAGATATACCTTTATATAAAAGATGGGCTACACCAGATGCATACTATGGATATGAAGCTCTTGATGTGGCGAATCAAGAAGCATTCAAGGATATGATTGTATCACCTTCAATGTTCATTGACCACCTACCATGGAGGTAAATTATCTTGGAAACTTTTCAAGAAATGGATGGTTCATGGTTAGATGGTTTTAACTAGTAGTGCTAAAATCGGGTTTTGTAGTAAAGACCTAATTTTTTGCTCAAATTCCAAAACCACCTGATAATATATATAACTCTAAAGTGAAAAGTTCTACCAACATAAGTAAATCTATTGCATAATACCAAAGGAAAGGAGTAAAGACTAACAATTCATTTAGAAAAACAAGTTATTTAGCTAATAGCATTACATATTCCTCATGCGTTACTTTCTAACCTTATACTAATACCTATTCATTATCAATAGGTGTTCGCATGAATAAAGGGAATATTAGAAAGAGACAAACTTCAACACCAGTGGATTGGTGTTGTGGCTTGAGCCATGATGAATTTAACTTTCCTTTTCACAGTAATGGCCTACAAATTTCAACTGACATCAGCATATCCGAATTTTCTTCATTTCATAATCTTTAGATGTAAATACAGAGAAAGATAACAATCTGAATATAATAACCCCCCCCCCCCCAACCCCCTTTAAACACTCTTGTTACACTCAGAAACATTGGATGCAGTTAGCGTATAGGTAGTCGCTGGTCTGCAGACAATTTCAAAGGATTTGAAGTTAACTGATATTAAAGAACGCTTAGGAATTTCTTGATAGTTGATAGTATGCTTAAACAAATTCTATTATGTTTTTCGTAAGCTGAGGCATATATGTTGCCGTGAAGTTAGGTGTTTGTATTTCTTTCTGAATTAGCCAGAAAATGGCCATTTTGATGTGTTTATACTTCCGGATTCATAAGAATATGAACACAGGCTGACTAAACACGAGTTTGACTCTGAGAAGGTGTGTGTGATGGTTTGTTTATGGATTAGACTTGCCCAATAAAAAAACTTATGGTAGGCGTATTTAGTTTGTGGAAGTTAAATGCGAGCTCATCAATATCCTCATATATCACAATGAATTCCTGATTTCTATTTAGAAATGAAGAATTGAAGATCAAATAACTAGAATTCCCAATGGAAAGAATAGGAATTGAAGTTAAAGATCAGTGTGTGTTTTAGTGTATGAGTTTGGAAGAGAATTTGAGAGGGAAGTTGTTACTTTTATTCATTCCTGAAATGAAGTACATTGTTGGTATTTATACTGATTACAAGAGGAAAACTAACAAGAAAATATCTATAAATGACTTCCTACCAAAATAAAATATCATTCTAACTAACTCTATAACTAACTCCTATGATTCTATCAATCTACCCCATTAAAATCTACTTGTCCCAATTAGTACTGAGTAATTCAGTCCAAAATCAAAGTGGGAAAACCTTTGATTAAACGCTATCATAAGGTTCCCTTGTGCATATCTTTGTCATCATTACTCCACGCTAACACAGTAGCACACAACTCTGTTTCCTTCTTAGTCACCTTACTGTCTGTCTAATTAATCCTTTTTCGGGTCACAAGATGGTAAGACACAGGTCTTGTGGGGAACACTTTTGCAGAGTTTGGAGTTGAGACAAATGGAACTCTTTCATAGATTTTGATGTAATTGGTTAGCTCTAAAAATATTAAGCCTAATTCACACCACCTTAGCACAAATTTCTGAAATGGACCATAATACTCAGGTGATAGCTTGTGTTGGCTGGCCTTTCCTTATGCTCACTGGTCTATGGGTTTTGTAGTTTCATTAGACCCACATACCAATTCAAAATTTCCCTCAGATCCTCCCTTTGTCAGTAAAAGACTTCTTCTTATTCTTGAGCACTTCCAAGTTGATATTTAAGACATCAATAGCTACTTCTCCTTGCAACAAAGTTTCTTTCCACGCCTCGGGGATGGATTTGCTTCTTAGGTGGTAATAATTCTTCAGGAACAAAGAAATATCGGGGATCAAATAGTAGTGATAGTGGTAATACCAGAGATTAAGTCAAAATAGTTGGTGGAGTAATAGAATCTTGTGGTGAAATAGGTGATTCCTTAGCATAAAATGTTTGTACGTCCTTTAAACAAGGATTATTGTAGAAAGGTGAGATCACTGATGGGATTGTATTAGAGTTTTCCGAAGAGTTAAAAGAAGTGCTTCCCGATAAAGCTGGGAAATAATCCGATGAGACTGAAGTATAGTTAAGAATATTCATAGAGGAAAAAGTATCCTTAATATCGGCACCACTCTTCACTCCTTGGCCACCACTCTAAGTTTACTTGGCCACTACCCCAAGTTTACTTGACCTCCACTCCATTCGTCCCTATATATATAGAGCCGAAACACACCCATTGTAACAACTTAGTATTTTCTTCACTATAATATCCATCTATTAAATTAGATGCACTATAATTATATCTATACCACCTTTTTACAGGGAAATTTTTTCTTCATCTCATTATGCAACGTAACTTGCATCACTATTATCTCATTATGAACCATAACTTGCATCTCTAAAGTAAACGAGCTCACGTAACCTTTACCAATGTCATCTCTATCTATGTTTACATCAAGTAAACATCCTAATATGTCAAGTCGATGTTCTAATATTATTTTTACCAAATACATTATCCATTTAACGTACTTTTCAAAAGGTTATTTCAAAACAAGCATTAAACGTTAACGTTTATATCAAAACCCTAATTATATGTAACATATACAAACAAAATAAATGTGAAAACCTTCAAACCATGTGTACAAGTATACAATGCACAATATTTGAATTATATTTTCCCTCCAAAACAATGTACAAGTCATTTAAGCTCAATGTACAAATCCATGAAGCACAAATTCAAACATTGCCATTTTACCTCCTAAATCACTATAGTTTCTTACCACCATTTTAACACAAGATACAAGCACTTAATGCATGACTTCTAAACCTTAAACGTAAACCTTAAATCATCCTAAAACCCTAATCTAAAACCCTAAACCCTAAACGAAACCCTAAAACCCTAATTTCACTTTAAACCTAAAACTAAACCATAAACCTTAAAACTAAACCCTAAACCTTAATCCTAAACCCTAATCCTAACATTAAACCTTAATACTAAACCCTAATCTATCTTTAATCCTTACCCTAACTAGAATTTATAAACCAAAACCCTAACCCGTAACCCTTTGAACCTGACGCACCCTTTTACTTCATTTTGACCCATTTTTAAACCTAAGCTACCATCCTAACACCTCAACCACCTCTATGACATCACCTAGAAGCCACCCTAGCACCTTACAAGCACCTCCATCACCACCTTGTTAACCAAGTTTGCAAAATCACCTCCATGTCACCCTTTTATAACCGAAACCCCTCCACACCCTTCCACCTTGCATTGTTAGCTTCCTAGAAATCAAGACTCCTACCACACCCACAAAAATACATCAATTCTAAGGGCTCGCCGGTTATTATCGAAGATTTATCAAAGATTTCTCAAAGATTTCTCAAATATTGCGAAGCCTTTGACCGAATTAACCCAGAAAAACAAGAAGTATATTTGGGGAAAAGATCAAGAGACAGATTTTCAACTACTTAAGCAAAAACTTTGCGAAGCTCCAATCTTAGCATTACCAGAAGGAAATGATGATTTTGTTGTTTACTATGATGTATCTTTTCAAGGTCTGGGAGCAGTATTGATGCAAACAGAAAAATTTATTGCATATGCATCCCGACAACTCAAACCTCATGAAGAAAATTATACCACTCATGATCTCGAATTAAGAGTAGTAGTGTTCGCTCTTAAAATCTGGAGACATTATCTATACAACACAAAGTATATGGTATTCACTGATCACAAAAGTCTTCAACATATTCTTCACTAAAAAGAGTTGAACATGATACAACGCCGTTGGATAGAATTGCTCGCAAATTACAATTGTGAGATTCGCTATCATCCTGGAAAGGAAAATGTCGTAGCAGATGCCTTAAGCCAAAAAGAACGAATCAAACCACTCCAAGTTAGATCAGTAGTCATGACCATTCATCCAAAATTACCATCATAAATCCTCTAAGCCCAAAATGAAGCACTCAAAGAAGAAAATGTCAAAGCTGAAAACCTATGAGGAATGGACAAATCATTTGAAATACGTTCTGATGGAACTCATTGTATCAAGAATCAAAGTTGGTTACCACTCTTTGGTAATCTGAGAGACTTGATCATGTATGAGTCCCATAAATCAAAATATTCCATTCACCCAGGTTCAGACAAAATGTATCAGGATCTAAAGAAACTCTACCTATGGCCTAACATGAAGGCAATCATCGCTGAATATGTTGTCAAATGTTTAACATGCTCTAGAATTAAAGCTGAATGTCAGAAGCCATCTGGCTTACTGGTATAACGAGATATTCCTATGTGGAAGTGGGAGAGAATAACAATGGATTTTGTCACAAAACTACCCAAAACCTCAAACAGACATGACATAATCTGGGTCATTGTCGATCGTCTTACCAAATTCGCTCATTTCATCCCTACCCAAGAGACTGATAGTGGGGAAACCCTTACAAGGTTGTACATCAATGAAATAGTCTCCCGGCATGGAGTGCCGATATCTATCATCTCTGATCGTGATAGTCATTTCACATCCAGATTCTGGCAATCATTACAAAGTGCTTTGGGTACTCAATTAGATATGAGTATGACATATCATCCCCAGACTGATGGACAAAGTGAAAGAATCATCTAAACACTCGAAGATATGCTTCAAGCCTATGTCATAGATTTTGGAAAAGTATGGGAAAGACACTTTCCATTGGTAGAATTTTCCTACAATAACAGTTATTATGCCAGTATTAAGGCAGCACCATTCGAGGCACTTTATGGTCAAAAGTGCAGATCACTTGTTTGCTGGCCGAAGTTGGATATGTTCAATTTACAGGACTAGAAATAATTCATGAAACCACCGAGAAGATAGTGCAAATTCAACAACGCTTGCAAGCTGCAAGAGATCGACAAAGAAGTTATGCCAATATAAGATGAAAACCTTTAGAATTACAAGTTGGAGATTGTTTTATGTTAAAAGTGTCGCCTCGTAAAGGTGTCAATCGATTTGGAAAACAAGGAAAGCTTAACCCGCGGTACATTGAACCATTCAAATCCTTAAACGAATTGGCCTAGTGGCATACAAACTAGAGCTTCCTGAAGAGCTTAGTAATTTCCATAGTACTTGACACATCTCTAATCTAAAGAAATGCCTATTCGACAAATCCCTTGTCATTTTAATGAAAGAACTTCAGCTTGATGATAAGCTTAACTTTGTGGAAGAACCTGTAGAAATCATGGATCGAGAAGTCAAGCAACTGAAACAACATCGTATTCCTATAATTAAAGTACGATGGAACTCTAAAATAGGACCAGAATTTACATGGGGACGTGAAGATCAAATTCATGCCAAGTATCCACATCTGTTTTCAAACATCACTCTGGCATCCAACTAAATCTTAGGACGAGATTTCTTTTAAGGGAGGGGGACTGTAACAACTCAATATTTTCATCACTGTAATATCCATCTATTAAATTAGATGCACTATAATTATATCTATACCACCTTTTTACAGGGAAATTTTTGCTTCATCTCATTATGCAACGTAACTTGCATCACTATTATCTCATTATGCAACATAACTTGCATCTCTAAAGTAAACGAGCTCACGCAACCTCTACCAATGCCATCTTTATCTATGTTTACATCAAGTAAACATCCTAATATGTCAATTCAATGTTCTAATATTATTTTTACCAAATACATTATCCATTTAACGTACTTTTCAAAACGTTATTTCAAAACAAGCATTAAACGTTAACGTTTACATCAAAACCCTAATTATATGCAACATATACATATAAAATAAATGTGCAAACCTTCAAATCATGTATACAAGTATACAATGCACAATATTTGAATTATAATTTCCCTCCAAAACAATGTACAAGTCATTTAAGCTGAATGTACCATGAAGCACAAATTCAAACTTTGCCATTTTACCTTCTAAATCACTTTAGTTTCTTACCACAACTTTAACACAAGGTACAAGCACTTAATACATGACTTCTAAACATTAAACCTAAACCCTAAATCATCCTAAAACCCTAATCTAAAACCCTAAACCCTAAACAAAACCCTAAAACCCTAATTTCACTTTAAACCTAAAACTAAACCATAAACCTTAAAACTAAGCCCTAAACCTTAATCCTAAACCCTAATCCTAACATTAAACCTTAATCGTAAACCCTAATCTATCTTTAATCCTAACCCTAACCCAAATTTATAAACCAAAAACCCTAACCCATAACCCTTTGAACTCGACGCACCCTTTTACTTTATTTTGACCCATTTTTAAACCTAAGCTACCATCCTAACACCTCAAGCACCTCTATGACATCACCTAGCAGCCACCCTATCACCTTACAAGCACCTCCATCACCACCTTGGTTACCAAGTTTGCAAAATCACCTCCTTGTCACCCCTTTGTAACAAAAACCCCTCCACACCCTTCCACCTTGCATTGTTAGCTTCCTAGACCTCAAGACTCATCCTATAGCCTTCCTTAGTCATCCCTCTACACCCTTGGTCCTTACTCCAAGCTAAAAACTTGGCCAACAAGGGTTGTGAACCCTATAAATAGCCGAAACTCACACACCCTTTCAAACACACCTCAAAAACTCATCACCACTCAAATGGAGTTCTAAATCAGACCAAGGAGGATCAACTGAAGTCCCTAAGCTCATAATATAAGCCAAGAATCAAGATAAGGAAGCCCTTGAGGTCGTTACTAGGCGTACAAACCCGAAAACCCTCATTCGACCCATTTTAGCTCAAGTAAGCTCAAAATCTTGTTCAATAAGCTCATAATCTGTATTAGAACAATCATAAGGTCTATAAGATCCTATATGAACTCTTGTTTGATCCCTTGAATCACAAACCCATGCGTTTTTTATTAAAACCCTAAAAATGACCCGTTTTGATTATCTAGCTAACAAATCCTTTTTCTAAACTTTTGTTATGTTAAATCATCTTATTTTAGCTTTTTATAATAAGATATAAACTTCAAATATCATTTGGAATCGTAAAATAAGCTTGCATGGCTTTTTGGACTTGTTTTGCAAAAGTTTTCATGCATAGGGGTATATATCATAACTTTCTGAAACTTATAACTAGAGGGGCTGAAAATGTCATTATTTAAAAGTTATAACTATGAGGGGTTGTTTTGGAAAGTTCTAAAGTTAAAGGTTTAAATTATATATACTTTATATATAAAGGACTAAACTTGTAAAAGTTTATAAACCAAGGGTATATATTGCCATTTTTACAAACTTAAAAATTTAAAATATAATATTTTTATACAAATTATAAAAATATAAATTAATATTATAAAACTAGATTTTATTAAAACTCGACACATTTATCGTTATTAATCAATAATCGACGCATTATAAAACAATTACGTTATATATTTAACGTAATTTATCATCGACTAGCTTTTGAAGAAACTTAAAATCTTATCATATCACGTTACTAGAGAATTTCATGTGAGGGGATCCCATTCGGGTAATTGTTTTGACGAGTTTGCTGGGTTTACGATTTAAAGTGCCCTGACTCCTCAAACAATACTACGTGGCCTCTGGATTATGATAGCCCGAGCAGTGATACAATAAATCAAATATGTATATTAAACTCTGTAAAGTTTTGAAATATAAACAAACTAAGACTTGACGTATTACCTCAGGTTGCGTGTTGAAGCCGTTTTACTTTCAATTATACTTAACTTTCCCGCCCGGGTAGATAACATCGTACTACCATACGGACGCATTTCATTGATATACTTTTGCTATCAATCAGATTTCCCTGTTAAGGTGAGTTCATAGCCTCGCATTTTAAATCTTTAAACTGTTTCATAAACCCGCGAGGGAGAAACATGCTATAAACCATGAATACAAGTATTTTTCCAACTTTATGCTATCTTGATATATTATTGCCTAAGTCCCTAGTTTTGTCATTAAGTCCCCACTATCATGAACCGTTAATTACTCATTGGGGTAAGCGCGAATGTTGTGGATAGACCTATTTGGGACTGAACTCCCTCGTTGGTGTACCTATACTTTCTAGTAACCAAACGCACATCATTTGAATAACTATGCGGGTGTTTTGGCAAAGGCACCCATTGGGGCAACTACTTATGAATATCATATTTTTCAAAGCTTTGGTGTCATGAGCTTATAGCAATAATACTGTTTTCCATAATAATTGTACTCATTGCAATTATTACACTTATGGGTGTATAACAACGTAACCCACTGTTATGATGACTTGTATTCAAACTGTTTTCTATAAACCTATGAATATCACTCAACCATTGTGTTGATCTTTTAGCATGTTTATCCCAGGAAATTGAGTAACTTATGGCACGAAGTTACACGGACTTGAAGATGGCTAAATTATTATCATTCAAAACTTTATGTTTCTATATTTTAGGACCTCTCTTTTGTAAAACTCTAAAACCCTAAAAAAATCTTTTTGTAAACCTAATAAGCTATAAGCCATAAGCTATTGTAATAAGCTATTTCTATAAGCTCACTTATCACTTTTATAATAATTAAAACTTTTCTTAAAAGCTCTAACCCATCGGGTTAATTTTTCTAAACAAAACATACCCATTTTGGATTTTTAAGGTCATAAGCTCTTTTCATAAGCTACAAGCTCGTAAAACTTACTTATTTTAGCTTATAGTAATAAGCTATAAGCTACAAATTAATTTTGAGATCAAAAATACAAGAATTATGGATTTTGGACTTAAAATGCAAAATGTTTCATGCAAAGGGGTATATATTATAACATTTTGAAACTTATAAACTAGAGGGGCTGAAAGTGTAAGTATCCTAAAGTTAAAACCACAAGGGCCTATTTTGCCATATTTCAATGTTAAAGGTTTAAATGTTTTAAATATAAAGTAAATGGTTACATTTGTAAATATATATACTAAGGGTATATATTGTCATTTTCATATCTCAATGGTATAAAATGTAATATTTTTATATTAAGTATATATAAAAATATATTTAAATATTATAAAACTCGATTTTATTAAAGCCTGACACATTTGTCGTTATTGGATCAAGTGGTTAACACCATTGCCTCTAGAGACAGAGGTCAAGGGTTCGATCCTCACCCCCTACAAGGTCGGAGGTCTTTTTCTACCTTTGGTAGAACCGGAAATAACCTCTCTACCTTCGGTAGGGGTAGGGCTGTCTATGTCTCAACCTCCCCCATACACTGTGGAAGACAGTATTGGGACCCATAACCCGTGGAAGACGGTATTGGGAGTTACTTACTTACTTTACATTTGTCGTTATCATTTATCGATCGAAACATCATAAAACAATTATCTTATATATATAACATAATTTATCATCTACTAACTTTTGAAGAAACTTAAAAGATAAAATCTTATCATTTACACTATAACGTATCACGTTACTATGGAATTTCATGTGAGGGGCTTCATTTGGGTTGACGTTTTGACGAGTTGCTGGATTTACGATTTAAAGTGTCCTAACTCCTCAAACGTTTACTACATGACCTCTGGATTATAATAGCCCAAACAGTGATACGGTATTTTCACAAGTTAATAAACCAAATGTATATTTACGTTAAACTTTATGAAATTATGGAAACCGTAGAGGGGGGGGTGAATATGTTTCCTCTTAAAAACTTCAAATCTTTTGTATAAATTATTTTATCACTCTGTCGGCGGTCCCATAAATGTATGGGGGCCGCCCAGTACATAAGGGGGCCGCCCTATTTAAAGGGACCGCCTCCAGAAGAGGTTTTCGCACTAGATTATTTGTATCAAATCACCAATCAAATTTGACGCAATATGAGAAGTGTCGATAATGGATTTCCAATAACTAGCACATATTCTACCAATATATCCACACTAACAATGTTTACTACAAAGAGCTACACAACCATGACTAACACAATCATACACAACAATAATCATAAGCACAATGCAAGTGTAATAGTAAAGCGATAAATGTAAAGACATAAGTAAAGAGAAAGGTAAAAGAAAATGCAAACCGACACGATGATTTATAGTGGTTCGGTCTCACGAATTACATCTTCGCCCTACTCCCTCCTCGAGTTATCCAAATCGAGAGTTACTTCACTAATCAACAAGTCCCTTTCGGCGGAGAAAACCTTATACCAATGCTTACATTATTTTCCGACACTAAGCTAGATGTCGAGTTCTTCTTCGGGTACAACCAAACCCGTTATGTTTTGTGGCCAACATAACAAACCTTGTGTTTTATGGCCTAAACACATAAACCGAGTCGCTTACAATATTTTTCGACACTAAGCTAAATGTCGAGTTTTTCTTCGGGTACAGCCAAACCCGTTATGTTTTGTGGTCAACATAACAAACCTTGTGTTTATGGCGCTTAACAATAAAACCAAGTCGCTTTACTATATTTTCTGACTCACTAGCTAATGTCGAGTCTTATCATTAGATGGAATCTATCTACCAAACACTTGTATTTTGAGGACTAAATACTAGCCGACACACCATCAACACTTCCGGATTTGTACATTATCCGGATCTACACAACTACACAAGAATGAAAGGCATGGACTCGATCTATATGTAACAAGTGTTACGAATGAACTAACTAGACTACATAACTTCGTATCTTGACGATGACGAAAGTTCTTCTCTTGCACATGAGGGAAGAAGGAAGAAATGATTAGAAGATTGGATAACATTTAAACAAGATTGAACCAAGTAAATGATCAAAGATTTAGAGATATTTGAGTGAGATAATAGAAAAGAGAAAGAATGAAAGAAAATCGTGCAAAAGAGTGGTAAATTAGGTGAGGCATGGACCACTATTTATAGGAGCTGAAAGCTGACAGTCTGGCAATGGCGGTCCCGTCGGTCCCTTATATATAAGGGGGCCGCCAGGCCTATAAAGGGGCCGCCGCCTAGACTCCGCTCCATTTTTTTGTCTTTTTGTGAGGAATGTTGTATCTGGTATATTACTTCCATTTTGGGGGGGGGGGAAACTAGATTTCAAATTTTAATTATTTTTTTAAATAAACTTTTCCTTGTTTATTAATAAGTATTTTGTGTTTATTTTTTTTTGTGAAATACATTTGTAGAAATGTAATGTTAAGAAAAAATATTTTTCTTTGATCATCATACAAGTTTAATTTACCTTATGTGATTTACGTCGGGTGCAAACAAATGTCGGTGTTGATGCAGACTTGAGACATCGAGTGTTGTTGATGCATGTATGCATTGATGATTTGTGATTACGAGTAACTTGCCTACTTTACGTTATGTATTACAAGTTACATGTTTGTCATCACCATACATAAGAGATCAGTTTAGATTAAATATAGTAATATTATGCACTAACAATCTCCCCTTTTTGATGATGTACAATACTTTGTAAAACTATAGCACATAGTAGAGTTTTAATGTTACTTGTTTACACTCCCTTCTCCCCCTTTTGTCGAAGCAAAAAGGTATAGTGTGGATTAAGGTTGGAGCATTTAAATTGGAGGTTTGAGAAGAAGACATGAGAAGAGGGTACGTGCTCCGGGTATATAGGTTTGAATTATGAGGAGAAGAAATGAGAAGTAAGGGTGAAGGTGAGATTGTGTGTTTCTTTGGATAGTTTAGAAAAGGCCATGAGAGGTGAGAAGTAGGCAAGATAAAAGGGTAGGTACTTCGAGTGTGTAGGTTGAAGGAATGAGAAAAAGGTAGATGCTCCAAGTATATATGTTGGAGGAATGAGAAGAAAATATGATCAATAAGGTTGAGGCAGTTTTTGAAGTGGAGGAGGTGAAGTATTTAGAGTATGGATGAGCCCTTCATCGTATTTGACAATCTTCTTCCTATCTTCCTATAAAGTAAGCGTTGATCAATCCTAGTGAAGTCTTCTATCATCATGGTTTAACAACTCCATGCTTTTTACCCACATATCTCCTAGCTCCCCTTGGTACATTGAGTCCCTATGGTAATATCATTCTTGTATATTGACTATTAACGGATTCATGGATCAAATAATAAATTACCATCAATGACTCAAGAAGTTCGATGCGATTTAAATGAGTTAGAGCGATTGCAAAGTAGCTCCCCTCGGTGTATGGCTCCCCGGTTTGGGGAATCCAGGAATCAAGATATAGTAGTGCTACATTCGAGTAGTAGACATGTTCACATATAAATATAATTAACATTAGAGGGGAACTTAGTCATTGCACTTTTAGGTTTTATTAATTTAAAGATTGTCATTTGAAAGAGTAGTAGAAACTAGACACGTAGTAATCATATTTTAAAATTAAACTAATTGTGATATAAAAGAATCGTGAATATGTATTATGGAGAAAGGATTAGACCTACTTTTAATAAACGAGTATGGGATTGACACAAAAGATATATGAGAATGACCCTTTAAAATAGACGAATGACACTTAATATCAATGGCAAAATTTGTCAATATATATCTATCAATATTATATATATATTTTATATAGAGAGTAAGGATCAAATGAGAAGAAAAACTTATAAAGAGAATGATAAGAAGAAACCACAACCACACATTTCAGATGCACCTATAAAAATGCATGCATCTCCCCTTAAAATTCTCTTTCCTATTTAAAATGTGTGGCTAGAAATCCTTCTTATTCTTCTCATTATATTTTTTTCTATCTCAATGATCCTTCCCTTTTTATATATTATATAATATATGTATTAAAGAATTTAAAGAAACAATTAAGTCGAGGATTGGAGACGATGTGCTTTTGGATGTTGAATGAAAATGATTCCTAGATGCGAAAAGATGAAAATGATGAGCGATTAACGAAAGATCGTATGTTGACGAGAGGTTGTAAGAAAGATTGATATATCATTTGCACTAAAAATTGATGTACATATGATCCTATCGAGACCAAAGTGGATGATTGGGAATTCAAATGTTTGTTTGGTGTTTTGTTGGTTGACAATGTTGAGGAACAAAGGTGGGTATATAAAATGAGGTGTTAGTTCTTTCATAGTGGAAGAATAATGAGGGACTCAACAATTTACTGTGTGAACTCTATAACACTGAAGATTGAATATCTTCTTTTGTTCTTCACTTTATAGAATTGTGGAAAGTTTTTGCGAAGGAGTGACATTTGCATTTCGCAGATTACTTAAATATTTCAGATGAAATAATTAAGTTGTCAAGGGATATAGGAGGAATTCCAATAGTAACAAGACTATTAGAAGAGAGAAGAAACGTTTAGAGGTGAGAAGAAACGTTAAAGGTGAGAGGACAAGGAACGTTTAGAAGTGAGAAGAAACTTTAGAAGTAGAAAGACTATTAGAAGTGAAATGACTACTAGAAGAGAGAAGAAACGTTTAGGAGTGAGAGAATCGTTTGAATTAGATATGATTATGTATGCGAGACGTGAGACAAGGTTTGTTATGTGAGGGCGATTTATGTGAAGTTTGATGGATTGTATGTCTATCGATTATAAGGAATGTGTTTCAACAATGAGACGCATATACTTTATGAAAATTAACTTGACATCTTGAAACATAAGGCAAGATATGACTTATGAGTGTTGGCGTATAGGATGACCAATTAATCGTATGAGTATTATTGGGTTATAGGTAATCAGAGTGACATTTTAACTTGCATTTCACATAATTTTTCAAAATGAGTGACATATTAATTTTCATTTCGCTAATGGTAAAATATTAATAGTACTTCGGATGAAGTTAGTTTAGTTGTCACGACATGGAATGAATACGGACTAGAATTGTTGAAATAGAAGAAAGAAGAGAACGATTTATGGAATGTGTTCCATCATTCTAAACCTTGAACGAAGATAATTTAATGACTCACGCTTGAGGAGGTTAAAGAAAGAATGTCGGCGGATGTTATCTTCAGACGCAACCTTTTCGATGGAGATGTTTCCTTTTGGACATTGCCCCGAAGGAAATGGTGACGTATCTTCGATGTGTTTCGTGCGCGAAAATAATAATAATAATAATAATAATAATAATATAGAAGAAATCAAACAAAGATAGGACGAGCTTGACAGTGTCAAGATGGATGAGTTGGTCTTCTCGAGTATTGTGAATGTTCATAAAACAATCATATGACGAGGTATAAGGTTATCTTAAAGGTGGTAGCGGAAATAATAAAGGAAAGAGATTAGCCATCTCTATGGTTGTAGAGGCGTGGTTGAGTGAGAAGGAAGATGTGTGATCTAAAGATAAAGAGTGTTTTCATCAAAGAGAAAGAATGTTATCTTCGAAGAGAAATAATGTTTTCGTCGAAGAGAAGAATGTTTGTGAGAGAAAGATGTTTTCGTCTAAAAGAAAGAATGTTTTCGTCAAAGAGAAAGAATGTTTTTGTCAAAGAGAAAGAATGTTTTTGTCAAAGAGAAAGAATGCTTTCATCGAAGAGAAAGGAGAGCGTTTTAACTTATGTTGTTAAACGGCTTGAATAGGAATTTTCGGATATGACCTTTAATGTTTGCGATAGTAAGTTAAGTTACATTGAATATTTGGATTGATAATATTCATGTTGTCTAAACTACTTTGGAGGAGCGTTTGATTTGTATCTAACTTTTTATTGACAAAAAGTGGATGATTCGGTAAAGAAGGGAGTGATGATTGACGGAAGGTTGATATGATGACTCGAGGTGATTAAGACCTTTCTCGACTATTTTTGACTTTTTAGAAGTTTGTGATGGGTACGCCGAAGGAAAAATATTATAGATGTGGGAATTTATATTTATATATATATATATATATATATATATATATTTATATAGATTTATTATATATATTTATACTATATATAATATACAAAACCTAGATGCATAAGATATATTAGATATCATCATGTAAATTTAATCTAAACATGCATCAAAACAATAAATTGACAAGGATTAATGTGTATGACTATATGACATTTAATATTAATTGTCATACCATTAAAACTAACATAGTGTAGGTTGTGCAATTAACACGTAAGTCATGTAAAATGACGAAATACAACCTGATAATTTTAAATGCAATCATATGTAAATTTAGCATGTAGTATAATATTTTAAACACTAGAAGCTGTGTTATTGTAGATAAAATAAGAATATTTTTGAAGTGAAACTAGACAACTATCCCGAATACTATTAGATTCCCCTAGAGTTCTACTAGTTTCCGCAAGAATAGATTTGCACTCAGTCAATTCGTGAGCCAATGATGCGTTTGCTTTCTTTAATTGCTTTTGAATCTTTTATTTTCATCGACATCAAGTTTTAAATATGAAATTAAATTAGCAAGCGCAACACGCTCATTATCACATTCTATAGCATTTTGGTCATTCTGAATATCATTATCACACATATTCGGTGAATCAGGAATGACATTACTATCACCCGTTTCTACTACACATGTGTTGCTAATGGATTCAGATTGCTCAGAATGTTTTATTTCATTGGCAAACACATTATATCCAGTATCATATTGTACATGTTCTAATAGCTCAGAATTAGTGCCTGAGTCTGCTATAGGAACTTCCTGGATCTTTTCCATATAGCTGTAATGTGCTTCCAACTCTTGTTCATCAATCTCTTCATCTGTGTCTGCTAGCCAGTCAGATTGCTCTGCTTGAAGTTGAACACCTTTCTCAGCTTTTTTGCACAACAACAGCTTTTCCTTATGATACGTGAAGTCTTTAACCCTTTTTGGCTTCCTGCATTCCTTAGCAAAATGACTAAATTCCTTGCTGTTGAAACACTGTATCCCAGACTGCTGCACTACCTGACCACCTAAAGTCTCCCTAGCATCAACAATAATCATTGTCCTCTGATTCCTAAACTGTCCAGTCTGATTGTCATTCTTGTATCTTGGAGTAGTATCCACATTCTTGTTTCTGGTGTTTGAGGAAGTTCTGAGGTTGTTGCTGGTAGGTTTGTAGATCTTCTTGAAATACTTTGCAATGAGTTCCAAATTCTTTTGCATTTCCTTATCCTTCTGAGCTTGTTCAGGATCATTGTCTTCTTCAGAAGCTGACTCAGATGGAGGTGTTATTGGTTTGGCTATCTCTTTGCCTTTATTTCTTGTAGTAGCATGAGATCTGGTTGGAAGTAATGCTTTTGATGTTGGTGCATATGATTTGTGAGACTTTGGTGCTTGATAATAAGGATCTTGATATGGTTGAGCAGTAGCAACAAGTGCTAATGGGTTAGCATTCTTAGCTATTCTTTCAGCACGGAGTTCATTAACTTCCGTTTGTTATTGTTTCAGAATGTCAAAGAGCTTGTGGTATGAAACTTCATCCAATTTGTGTTGTTGCTTGACAATTGTTACAAACCTTGACCATTCTGGTTGAAGTTGTTGAAGAAATTAAACATTGACTTGCATCGTAGCAACTGTCAAATTGTTTCTGATCATTTCATTCATCAGCTTGTAAAAGCTTGTGTAATATGACTCCATTGTTTCTCCATCGTGAGAGGTGAATTTTCCAAACTCCCAAAATAAGTTTGTCTTGACATCTTAAATGTTGAGGGATTCACCTTGTTGTAACCTTTTAATAACTTCCCACATTTCATGAGCTGTCTTGCATGCATCAACAGTTGAGTATATTTCATCTCCAATTCCAGTCAATATCAAATGAATCGCTTCCTTTTCTAATTCAAAATGAGCTTTTTTCAGGAGACATATTCAGGACTGTCTCAACTGTTGTTCGTTCAGGAACTGCTGGAATATTATCCATTGCAGGTACAACTGGAATTATGACAGTAGACGAAGTGTAAGGACCTTCAAGAATGCATTTCTTTAAGCCATCACCATTTGGACTTGTATCAATGTATCTTACGAAACGTGATCGCCATTGTACATATCGTCCTGTTGCAAGCATTGGTGGACGATCCCTTAAACCAGCTGCCATGATGTTGTTATGCATTTGACTGTCGGTTGTGGAAGTTACAATTTGAGTTGTCATGATGAATGATTGTTGAATCATGAAGTGAAAATGATTGAAGGATCTTAAGTAGATGTGTTGTGATTGAAGTTGTGGTAAATTGAATACAATAAATGTCCATGGGGGTTTACAAGTCTATGATTAAAACCGAGAAAAGAATTCAGTCTTTCACGGGATTTTACAAAATCAATAGAAAACTGTGAATGTAAATTGATTGAGATTAAGGTTTGTTTGAGTTGAATTAAAAGTCTTTTAAGTCCTTGATTGTGATTGTGGTTCGTTGTTTGTTAAGGTTAATTAATTGTCTTTATAGTTCACAGTCCGTTTTGTCCAAAAGTGATTTTCACCGAAGATGGCAATTTACCGAAATTGAATTACCGAAATTGCGTAAGTGAAAATGGAATTCGGTTCTAATTGAAATGAAACAAGCCGCCACCAAAATTTAACTAAACCGCTGCATGTTTTAGCCTATCAAACCGCTATCTATTTCCAATTTCAAACCGCTAGCAAGCAGACTCAAACTGCTACCTTTGTTATTAAAACCAAACCTCTACCAAAAAATTTAAACAAACCGCTGGCAAACATTAAAGTAAACCGCTGCCTAAATTTATAAAAAACCGCTGGCAAGGAAACTCAAAAAGCTTCCTGTTTTAACTTTAGTAAACCGCTGCCTGTTAAACTTTCTCAAACTGCTACCTTAATAAACTCGGTAAACCGCTGCCTTTAATAATCTATTAAACCGCCACCAAAATTTTTAACTAAACCGCTATGGAGTCTAAATTTGGGCAGAGTAACGATTCTTTTTTGGCCTAGATAAAATTTCTTTGAATGTACCTGTATCAAACCGCTACCTAAACAGAATACAAACCGCTACAAAAAAAATTATCAAACCGCCACTCAAGTTAATCAAACCGCCACTAGAAAAGTTAAAAACAAGTACGATGTCGCTTTCTTTCCTTTTGTTTTCTGCAAGTACTTGACAAACAAACAAAACAAGTCCCTTTCCTATCCAAACCGCCACCAATTAAATAAGAGATCAAAATTTAAACTGCCATCATGAACATAAATTCGAAATAAGCAAACTACAACCAAATAAGCTTCTTGATAAGACTAATAAGCTACAAACGTTTGATACTAAGTGGGTTGACGAATACTAACAACAAAACAACATGTTTTTACCTTGAGAATCACTAAAAAACAACCAAACCTCCACTTAGAACAAAAAATAAGCCGAACCTAATAAGCTAATAAATCTAACTTAAAGCTTATTTAAGGCATGAAATGGTAACACTAGAAGTTGTAGAACATGTATAGCAAGTAAGGAACAAGCATAACAAACCAAAAACGCTACAAGCTTATGAGCCGTGAGCTTTTATACTCAATAAGCCACAAAATTAAGCTTATTAAACCACAAAACAATCACTATCTACCCGAGGCTCTTGATACCAAATGTCGGTAACCCGTAATCACTTCACTTCATATGTAGTACACGAATTAAACAAGAAAAAACATATGGAAGATATGTAGAAGTTTAGAGAGAAGTTATAGAGAGAAACAAGAGAGAGAAATGAAAGAGAATGGTTGATATACATGCAAGTAAAAATTAAAAATGAGACCAACACCCTCTCCATCCTTAGAGAAGGGTGTTTATAGTTAAACAATGAGGCTTACATGCCTATGGAATTTCTACGGGCCGGGCTCGGGATTACTTGGGCTTACGCCCGATACACGTGACCGATCAGCTTACATAAACGAGCCCGTTTACCCGTTCTAGCCTATTACAACGTTACATAATTGAATGACCAGGACCTAATATTCTTAATCAACGAACTTCCTTGTTCGACTCAATATTTGAGGCTAACAAGCCGGTGGTATTTCAAGAAAATCTTCTGGAAAGACTTCCGAAAAATCCCGCATAGTCGGTACGTCCTCAAGTCGCTTCTCCCCCAACTTATTTTCGATTTTCTTTTCTGTGACTTGTGCTAGGTAGACTTGGCACCCTTTCTTAATATACTTCTCAGTCTTGGTGCACTATATGATGCTCAACCTCAACGTGGAAACCATAGAGGGGGGTGAATAGGTTTCCATTAAAAACTTTAAGATCAAGAATTACATCACGCTTCTACCGGTGGTCCCATATATATATGGGGGCCACCAAGTATATCAGGGGGCCGCCTGATTTATGGGACCACCTCTAGAAGAGGTTTTTGGACTAGATCTTTTGTATCAAATTACCAATCAAGTTTGACGCAATATGAGAAGTGTTAATCATAGGTTTACAATAGCTAAAGCATATTCTAACAATATAACAACACTCACAATATTTAGCACAAAGAGCTAGACAACTTTAACTAACAGGATATACACAACCATTCACACAATCATGAGTACAGTGCAAGTATAAAAGTAAAGCGATAAATGTAAATAAATAAGTAAAGACGAATGGGTAAAGAGAAAATGCAAACCGACAAACGAAAGTTATAGTGGTTCAGTCACGAACTCCCTTCGCCCTACTCCGCTCCTCGAGTATCAATTCGAGAGTTTACTTCCAAATCAGCAATCTCCTTTCAGGCGGAGAAAACCTTACGAGTTCTTCTTCGGGTACAACCAAACCCGTTATGTTTTATGGCCCAACATAACAAACCTTGTGTTTTATGGCCTAAACACATAAACCGCGTCGCTTACATTATTTTTCGACACTAAGCTAAATGTCGAGTCCTAATCTTAGCTAGAACCAATCTACCACTTCACCAATGTATTTTAAGGCCTAAAATACTAACCAACCCACAATCAACTCATCCAAATATATACATCATTTGGATCCACACACTACTAAAGATCAGAAGACATGGACTCGATCTATATGTAACAAATGTTACAAATGGACTAACTAGACTACATAACTTCGGATCTTGAAGATGGCCGAAGTTCTTCTCTTGCACTTGAGGGAAGAAGGAAAGAGTAGAAGATTGGATCACATTTAAACAAGATTAAACAAGTTAAATGATCAAAGATTTAGAGAGATTTAGTGAGATCTAGAGAGAGAAAGAACTAAGAGAAATTCATGCAAAAGGGTTGTTCAAATGGTTGGAGGTGATCCACTATTTATAGGAGCTGAAAACTGCCAGTCTGTCAACGGCGGTCCCGGCGGTCCCTTATATATAAGGGGGCCGCCAGGCCTATAAGGGGGCCGCCGCCTAGACTCCGCTCCCTTTTTTGTCTTTTTGTGGGGAAGGTTGTATCTGGTATAGAAGCTTCTATTTTGGGGGGAAAACCAGATTTCAAATTTTATATTTAAATAAAACATTTCTTTTATTAAAAAGTATTTTGTGTTTATTTATTTTTGTGAAAAATACTTTTGTAGAAATGTAATGGTTAAGAAAAAAATATTTTTCTTTGATCATCCTACAAGTTTAATTTGTTTGTACATACCTTACGTGATTTACGTCGGGTGCAAACAAATGTCGGTGTTGATGCAGACTTGAGACATCGAGTGTTGTTGATGCATGTATGCATTGATGATTTGTGATTACGAGTAACTTGCGTACTTTACGTTATGTATTACAAGTTACATGTTTGTCATCACCAAAACATAAAGAGATCGTATAGATTAAATATCGTAATATTTGCACTAACAATCTCCCCCTTTTTGATGATGACAAACTATGTAAACTATAACACATAGTATAGTTTAAAAGTTACTCGTTTACACTTCCTTCTCCCCCTTTTGTCGAAGCAAAAAGGTATAATGTGGATTATGGTTGGAGCATATAGGTTTGAGGTATGAGGAGAAGATATGAGAAGAGGGTACGTGCTCCGAGTATATATGTTGGAGGAATGAGAAGAGGATAGGTGCTCCGAGTATATAGGTTTGAGGTATGAGGAGAAGATATGAGAAATGAAGGTGAAGGTGATTGTGTGTTCCTTGGTTAGTTTAGAAAAGGTCATGAGAGATGAGAAGTAGGCAAGAGAAGAAGGTAGGTACTTTGAGTGTATAGGTTGAAGGAATGAGGAAAAGATAGGTGATCCAAGTATATTGGTTGGAGGAATGAGAAGACAACATGAGAAATACGGTTGAGGTGATTTTTTGTTTCTTGGATAATTTAGACGAGGTTATGAGAAATGAGAGGAAAGCTTGAAAAGAAGGTAGGTACTTCAAGTATATAAGTTGAAGGTATGAGAAGAGGACCTTAAGGTTGAGGGTGATTTTAAAGTGAATGAGGTAAATTATTTGGAGTACGAATGAGCCCTTCATTATATTTGACAAACCCCGATCCTATCTTCCTATAAAGGTGAGCTTGCATCATCCCAGTGAAGTCTTCTATCATTATGGTTTAACCAAATCCATGCTATTTAACCACATGTCTCCTATCTCCCCCTTGCGCATTGCGTCTCCATGATAATATCATTCCTTGTATATTGACTTTAACAGATCCATGGATTAAATAAATTACCATCGATGCTCAAGAAGTTCGATGCAATTTAAATGAGTAAAGCGCTTGCAAGTGCTCCCCCTCGGTGTATGCACCCCCTTGTTTTGGGAACCAAGGAATCAAGATATTGTTGTGCTACAAAACAAAGTTAGTAGACAAGTGTACATATACATATAGCAAAACATTAGCGGGGAACTAGAAATGCACTTCTAGGTTTTATTATTCTAAAGTATGACAATTTGAAAGAGAAGTGGAAACTAGACACAAGTAATCATTATTTTAAAAACAACCTAAATGATGAAATAAAAAGAATCGAGACGTATGTCTACGGAGAAAGATTAGACCGACTTTTAATAAACGAGAATGGGATTCGTTTATTGGTTGACACGCAAATATTATGAGGATGAACTTTTTTAAGGGAGACGAATGACACTTAATATCTTGGTGAGATATGCCAAAATACATACTTTAAAAGGATAAAAAGAAAAATAAGACGAGGATGGAGACGATGTGCTCTTGGATGTGAATGAAAATGATTCCATAGAGCCGAAAA
The DNA here is from genome assembly GCA_026074375.1 of Tanacetum coccineum. Lineage (NCBI taxonomy): Eukaryota > Viridiplantae > Streptophyta > Magnoliopsida > Asterales > Asteraceae > Tanacetum > Tanacetum coccineum. The sequence goes on along the minus strand of BQNB010050400.1, from coordinate 957 downwards.
GTGGGAAAGGATGAGCGATACTAAAGAAGGAACGTGTTGATGAGAGGTTGATAGAAAAGATTGATATATCATTTGCACTAACAATTGATGTGCATATGACCCTATTGAGACAAAAGTGGATGATTGGGAATTCAAAGGTTTGTTTAGTGTTTTGTTGGTTGACAGTGTTGAAGACCAAAGGTGGGATGAGAAATGAGGTAGTTCTTTAATGGTGGAAGAAAAATGAGGGACTCAACAATGTGGTGACTCAATAACACTTGAAGATTGAATATCTTCTTTATGTTCTTCACTTTCTAGAAAGTGGAAAGTTTTGCGAAGGAGTCACATTTGCATTTCGCAAATTACTTAAATATTTCAGATGAAATAATTAAGTTGTCAAGGGATATAGGAGGAATTATAATAGTAAAAAGACTATTAGAAGAGAGAAGAAATGTTTAGAAGTGAGAAGAAATGTCGGAAGTAAAAAGACTATTAGAAGTGAGACGACTATTAAGAAAGAGAGAAACCGCTCAGAAGTGAAAAGACCATTTGAGGTGAGAAAAGACGTTTACGAGATGTGAGGAGCAAGATTTGTATGTGAGGGAATTTATTGTGTAATGATAGATTGTAGGTATATCGATTGTAAGGAATGTGTTGGAGAACGAGACACAATTCATTATGAAATTCTCTTAACAACATAAGCAACATTGCTTATGGGAATTGAGATAAGAGAATGACCCATTGATCTTTAAAGAGATGTTAGGCATATATTTGGGTGTAAAGTAGACGTCAGCTTGTAGTAGAAAAGAGAGGGGTGTTCGTTTAATGATTTGAAAAGAAAAGAGAGGGGTGTTCGCTTAATGTTTTAATCAGGGGGCCGCCTGGTTTAAGTGAACCGCCACCAGCAGAGATGTTTTGGAATTTGACAAATTTTTGTGAAGGGAGTGACATTTTAATTTGCATTTCGCCAATTAAAAA
>BQNB010050399.1:0-41526 GCA_026074375.1 Tanacetum coccineum | reverse complement strand
TCACTATCCATCACATGCATGGAAAATTCAAATAAGATGCTCTTGATTTAATTTCAAGACTCATGGTGCATTTGGTTTAGTTTGGGCATCCAATATATAGAGGGGGAGGGATATGAACGAAACTTTTGACTTTAGAATACGATATGGACGATAACTAAAGTTTACACGAAAAGATTTCGAGTTTTCGGGGTTCCGTTAGGTCAAAAACGCGAAAACGCAATTTAAACGTTAAAGCGTAAAAATAAATACCGGGAGTGATTGTAAACTACAAAACACTTAAAAAGGATAAAATAACTCATATACTATCTAAACTAATCAAAATCCAAAGTCGGAACGCGTCCGATGGTGTTTTTTAGATTTATGCGGGTTAGCTTCCCGGTTAACTGCCGGATTTAAACGTAACGTATAAAAATAAAAAATAGTTGTCGGGAAAGTTTAAAATATTGTCCTGAAATTCTCAGGGTGTGACATTCTTCCCCCGTTAAAGAAGCTTTGTCCTCAAAGCTTAAGACGTGGACGAAGGATTAACGAAAAGATGAGGGTACTTTTTCTTCATTTGGTCTTCGCGCTCCCAAGTAAACTCGGGCCCTCGTCTCGAATTTCAACGGACCTTCACTATTGGAATGCAGCTTTGCTTTAGCCGTTTAACTTCTCGATCCATAATTTCAACTGGTTCTTCAATGAAATTAAGCTTGTCATCAATCTGGATTTCATCCAACGGAATAGCTAGGGGTTCGTCAACAAAACACTTCAGATTGGAAACGTGAAAGGTACTATGAACTCAGCTTAATTGCTTTGGAAGTTCTAGTCGATAAGCAAGCGTTTTTACCCTAGCAAGAATCTTGAAAAGTCTAATATAGCGAGTGTTCAGCTTCCCCCGTTTGCCGAAACGTATCACCCCTTTCCACGGTGACACTTTCAACATGACCTTGTCTCCCACCTTAAATTCCAATAGCTTACGTCTCCTGTCGGCATAGCTCTTTTGTCTATCTCGTGCAGCTTGAATACGCTTTTTGATCTGGATGATCTTCTCAGTTGTTTCATGAACAATTTCCGGACCTGTGAGCTGAGCGTCTCCAACCTCAGCCCAACAAATAAGCGATCGACATTTTCAGTCATAGAGAGCTTCAAATGGTGCAGCTTTGATACTCGTGTGATAACTGTTGTTTTAGGAAAACTTCACCAAAGGTATGTGTCTATCCTAACCTTTTCCAAAATCAATTACACAAGCACGTAGCATATCCTCTAAGGTTTGGATGGTTCTCTCACTCTGACCATCAGTCTGTGGATGGTAAGACGTACTCATATCCAATTGAGTACCTAGGGCTTTGGTCAACGATTTCTAGAAATGAGATGTAAACTTACTGTCTCGATCATAAATAATCAAAACTGACACTCTATGCCTCGAGACTACTTCCTTCAAGTCCATTGAGTCGGTTTCCTTCATTGGTAAGAAATGAGCAGACTTTGTGAGTCGGTCTACAATTACCCAAATTGTATCTTGACCATACGTCGTCTTAGGTAACTTAGTAATGAAATCCATAGTAATGTTCTCCCACTTCCATACTAGGATCACAGGTTGAACTAACAAACCGGATGGTTTTTGGCATTCGGCCTTGACTTTGGCACATGTCAAACATTTACTGAAGTAGGTGGCAATCTCTGCTTTCATATTCGGCCACCAGTACAGTTTCTTTAAATCCTGGGACATCTTGTCCGATCCAGGATGTACCGAATACTTTGACTTATGCGATTCATGCATAATCAATCCTCTTAAGTTACCAATACAGGGTATCCAACTTCTCCCATTCAAGCATAACGTTCCATCAGCACTTGGCTCTAGCTTCTTAATCATACCACATAAATCTTCGGTTTCAAAATTTTCTTCCTTTCTCGCCTCAACTTGAGCGTTTAAAATTTGCACAGGAAGGTTTAGACCAATTGTCCAAACCAAAGCTCGAACTCGTAGTGGCTTAAGCCGCTCCTTTCGGCTCAAGGCACCCGCCACCACGTTCGCTTTTCCCGAATGATACTGAAACTCGCAGTCGTAGTCACTCAATAGCTCTAACCATCTATGTTGTCTCATGTTCAACTCTTTCTGATCTAGAATATGTTGCAAACTTTTATGATCAGTGAACACAACGCATTTCGTGTTGTATAAATAATGTCTCCACATTTTGAGAGCAAACACTACAGCTCCAAGCTCTAAGTCATGTGTAGTGTAATTCTTTTCATGAATCTTAAGTTGACGTGATGCGTAGGCTATGACCTTCTCCCTTTGCATCAAAACTGCGCCTAATCCTTTACGAGAAGCATCACAGTAGACCACGAAGTCTTCACTACCTTCGGGTAAAGATAAGATCAGTGCACTACACAACTTCAGCTTCAACAGTTGAAATGCAGTTTCTGCCTTTTCACTCCAATCAAACTTTACGTTCTTTTGAGTCAGCTTCGTCATAGGCTTGGCAATTTTTGAAAAACCTTCAATAAATCGTCGATAATAGCCAGCAAGACCTAGAAATTGACGAATCTATGTCGGAATTGATTGACTCAATCTTAGCCGGGTCCACATGAATGCCTTCACTATCAATCACGTGACCAAGAAATTGTACCTTCGACAGCCAAAATTCACACTTTGAAAACTTGGCGTACAATTCTCCTTCTTAAGCAACTCTAGGATTAACTTAAGATGTTCTGCATGCTCTTCTTTGCTCTTGGAGTAGATCAAGATGTCATCAATAAAAACGATCACGAATTTATCTAAGTTCGGTTTGCACACCCGATTCATCAGATCCATGAATACCGCCGGTGCGTTTGTCAGTCCAAACGGCATCACTTGAAACTCATAGTCACGGTAGCGCGTCCTAAACGCCGTCTTTGAAATGTCTTCCTCTCGAACTCTAAGTTGGTGATAACCAGATCTCAGGTCGATCTTAGAGTAGACACTTGATCCTTGCAACTAATCAAATAAGTCGTCGATTCTCGGAAGCAGATATTGATTCTTCACAGTCAGCTTGTTCAGCTCACGGTAATCGATACACATCCAAAAATATCCATCTTTCTTTTTGACAAACAAGACCGGGGCTCCCCAGGGTGAGGAACTCGGTCTTATAAATCCCTTGTCAGAAAGTTCTTGTAGCTTAGCAGACAGTTCTTGCAGTTTCGACGGTGCTAATCTATACGGGGCGTGTGCCACAGGTGCAGCACCAGGGACCAAGTCGATTTGAAATTCAACTTGTCGCATAGGTGGTAGCCCAGGAAAGTCTTCGGGAAAGACTTCCAGAAAGTCCCGTACAGTCGGCACGTCCTCAAGTCGCTTCTCCTCTGACTTGTCCTCGATTTCCTTCTTCGTCACTTGTGCCAGAAAAATTGGGCAACATCTCTTAATGTATTTTTAAGTTTTAGTGCATGATATAATGCTCAACTTCAACTTCTCTCCTTTTCCGTCTCCATCACCTTGAACTATCAAAACTTCATCTCCATAGGGAATTCGCACGATCTTCTCATCACAAACAATCACCGCATGATGGTTCGCTAACCAATCCATGCCGATGATGACGTCAAAACTACCAAGTTCTACGGGCATTAGGTCAATATTGAATGGGTGACCTAACAATCCTAATGTACAACCTCTAAGTATGGTATTAGTCTTAGAAATTCAATAGTCGGCTAATTCGATAGCATAGCTAACGTCTAAGGTGTTGAGGGTTATATCAAGCAAGGTACTAAAAGTAGTCGACACAAAACTTCTATCGGCACCCGAATCAAATATCATAGAAGCATAATGGTTATTGAGAAGAAATGTACCCTTGACGACATTGGAATCGGGGTTAGCGTCTCCTCCACCCAACACATAAGCTTTTCCTCTTGCTTCACCAACATCATTCTTGTTTCCAGTCCTGTTTCCACAATTTTGATCTTTCAACTTTGGGCAATCACTCCTATAGTGTCCTTGCCTTCCACACTCGAAACAGGTTACAACCCTCTGATTCAGTACTTGACCTCTCTGATTGGAAGTAGCGGGGTTAGTGACCTTACAATCCCAGGTCAGATGTCCAACCTTGTTACACTTCCCACATCTCACAGTGCAAGGGCCTTCATGATGAAACTTACACTTGTTGAGAGGCAACGGTCCATTATATGGTTTTCTCTCATTGTTGCCAGCCGTCTAAGCTCTCGCCACATTCTAACCTCCTACATTTGGCCTCTTGAATGGTGGCAGCTGTCCACGGTTGTCTCTCTGATTGATCTCTAATCTTTGATTGTTCTCAGCATTTCTCACAGTGTATCCTTTCAACTTTTGGTCCATTAAGTTGTTAGCAATGCGAACAGCATCTTGCAGTCTTGTAGGTTCAGCAGCAATTATATTTCCTTGGATGTTATCGGGGAGTCCTCCAATGAATTTCTCAACCCGATCCTCCTCCTTTAGGACCATTTTGGTGCACATCATGGTCAACTCTTAAAATCTTTGAGTATAAGTAGCCAAATCATTGTTCTTCACGGTCAAATTCCATAGCTCAGATTCTATCTTTTGGATTTCATTTCTTGGGTAGTACACTTCAGTCATTATCTTCATAAGCTCTCTCCATGACATGGAAAATGCAGCCTCAGTCCCAATAGTCCTCTTATGTGAGTTCCACCAAGTTAGTGCACTGTTTAACAGTGTGCAACTGCATACTTGACTTGGTATTTCTCTAGACAATTGATGATATAGAAAACTGTTTCCATCTTCTTAAACCATCTTATCAACCCGACAACTCCTTTCGTTCCCTTGAAGTTGAGTGGTTGACACTTCATGAAGTCCTGGTATGTGCATTCTCTTGCAACAGGCCAATCGCCTCTACCATTCTCATTTCCACCATTTCCATTGTCGCCATCACTGCCATTTTGGCTTTGATTCTCAGCCCTGAGTGCGTTAGCAGCACGTGCTTCCTCATGAGCAACCAATGCTTCTTCCACACGTCGGTTAACGAGTTCCTCGATTGCTTCAGGGGTCATACCGGAGCGAGTAACAGTCATCGTTCTATGTCACAAAACATAACGCACGATGAGATTCGATACGAGATACAGCCATTTTAAATGGTGAATAGGGTTTATATAGAAAAATACAATAGAACATGTCTTGCCAGAACAAGTAAATAACAATAAAGATAATTACGCGAGGGAATCAAAACAAGCTTTTCATTTCACGAATAAAAGCATAATTCGGTTACAATCATCCCAAAATAGGTACATGATTTATGATTATTTTTACTGCCAACATCTAGACCTAACCATCGGTCTAATGTCCTACATGATCATGGTACAACTAGTCTATGGCCGAAAACCCAAACGCCTCTCAACAAACTACTTCAACCTCCTAAGCCTCCTTCGAGTATCATCACGATCTCTACAAACCTGAGGAAACTCCTCCTGTGAAAGTACCATGTGCCAACGAAGACTATCAATCCTCTCGCTCTCGATACTCAACATGGCTCGAACCTTTAGGTACTTCATTCTTAAACTCTCAATCCTCTCAACCAAACTAGCTCGCTCTCCACTAGCAATCATCTAACTAGCCTTCAACCGTCTTTGAGTGGTCTCAATCTTAGTAATCCTATCAATACGAACCTCTGACATGTAGTGAACTATATCATTAAAAGTATCCTCAAGATCAGGAATATCTCCTCTAGAAGACTCAAAACTATCACTAATAACCAATGGCTCTACAATGATCTCTTTTATGTCTGCCGCACTAGCCTCTACCTCAAACTCCTCATCATCCTCCCTAACATCACTAGCAACAATCTCAACTCCCACATCTACACTATCCTCAAGGTGAGCTACAACACCATAACTAATACCTACATCCGCAACAGCCTCTGCATCAGCAGTATTCACCTCTATATGCTCCTCTCCGCTATCCTCTGATGAGTATGAATCTCTAAACCTATTGCGAGGTGGTAAAAGATCAGTAGGAGTAGAGGCTATCGACCTCGCAACATGAGTAGGTGATGGTACCGAATCAGTAGGGGGCCTACATCTCTTGCGAGATGGTCCAGAAGAAAGTGAAGATGAATCCAATGACCTCTTAGAAGATGAACTTAAGGATGACTCTGATGTAGTCGGTGGGTAAGGGGTAGACAATGGTGCAGACCTCCAACGCCTAAATGCCTCACTACGTCATGGTTTCCTATCAAGTGATCGATGAAAAAATCTCTGTGGGGTAGATGAATCAGCATCAGTGGTGTCCGGTGGTGTATGTCTGGATAAGGAATGATCTGAAGGTAAACTAGAAGAAGATGAGTCTGGTGAAGAATGGCGATCCGATAAATGATGAGATATACGTCTCCATGCAAGCCTACGAGCAGGAATGGGTCTAACTATCTTCCTCACAGTCAACAACCTATGCGGCCCATTAAGATGGGTGCGGTAAGGTCAACCGAAAAGGGTAGCCTCACCGGGTCAGATAAGAGTCGCTGAACGTCGATGAATCCCGGGTGGGGCAACAATAGGAGCAAGGGGAAACTTAGATAAAGATGCAAGAGTATCATGAGATGACGATCCCGAGGGTGAAACCAATGGCAAATCTGGTATATGAGTTAAAGAATCCTCCGATGGATCAGAATAAGAAAAAGATGAATAATCCACTAAATTAAGTACCCCGACAGGTGAGACGACTGAAACTGTCCCCACCTCCGGTGCAACTATAGGGTCAGCTGGAATTATAGGAACCTCAAGGATAATAGCAGAAATAGCACCAAAGAGAATCACTCGAGGGGCACGAGGACCCACGCTCTCCTCAGACGAAATAGAAATAATAGGAGCAGCCATGACCTACACAAGCACAAGTTTATATAAATCTCTTTATATAAAACCATGCAACGTGCAAGCAAAATCAAGAAGATAAGCATGATGCAAAAATATGATATGGCAAGATCATTAATAAAGTAATTATGGCAATATGATATATAATTAGTACTTATATATGCATTAAATGCTAATATTATATGATATGAATGAAAGAAGGTAAAAGCACATAGGATCACATACTGGTTATTGACCAGACCTAAATATACTACCTGGTTCTTTATAACCTTGGCTCTGGTACCAATCTGTCACACCCCCAAACGGGGCCTAGTCAGAAACACGTGTCCGAGGGCGTGACGTCATAATACACATCACACAAGATACAAAGAACGACCTCTAAGGGTACGTTTAAAAATGCAACATCGTTGCATTGATTAAAATAGTTAAAGTTTTACATAGGCCCAACGATAATATGCGAAAGCGAATAAAAGGTCTTAAAGTTTGACAACGATGTTAACATAGACAATAATAATAATTCTTGAAAATCGGTCCAATGCAAGGCAACACCAACAAGCAAGCAAAGACATCCATAGCTAAGTACCTAAGAAAAACATGCTAAAACGGTCAACATAAAGTTGAGTGAATTCATAGGTTTGAATTTAATATTAAAAGTGGACCACAAGTTCACACTACGCACGTGACAGTTATAACAGATACAACTTCACATGAAAAGCATTTACGTTTGCACTAAGCTCATGACACTGAGGCTCAATTTAAAAGGAAGCATTTTATATGCCAAATAGTATTCCACGCCCTAAAGGTATCTGACCAGGATCACCTATTGACATTCTGACATGGTATATATCCGTTTGTTCGGGTCCCTCCCAAATCAAGTAAGTGCTACTTACTCGGATAGGGATAATTAGTCCTAATAGATCTATTTACAACATTCGCGCTCACTTGACCAGTCAGTCGGTCAAGAAATTAACGGTTCATGATAGTTCGGGCAGTAGTGGTCTATTTGCTACTTAGGCAACACGTAATCAGGAAAAGGAAACGTAAAGTAACTGTGTCCATAGTTTGAAAACAAGCAATGTTTCTCACCCTAAAATAATCAAGTAAAACGTAGTAAAACATGGGGCTATAGACTCACCTTAGAAAAATGAGCAAATGATAATCACGCAAGTAAAAGATGATATGGAAATCTAGCCGCGACCTAGAATAATAACGCGTCTTAGAAACACGGAAAGCATGCCAAGAATTGCACAATATGTTCATCAACAACCTACGCGGCCCGTTAAGATGGATGCGGTAAGGTCGATCGAAAGGGATAGCCTCACCGGGTCGGATAAGAGTCGCTGAACGTCGACGAATCCCGGGTGGAGCAACAATAGGAGCAAGGGGAAACTCAGATAATGTGCAAGAGTATCATGAGATGACGATCCCGAGGGTGAAACCAATGGCAAATCTTGTATATGAGGTAAAGAATCCTCCGATGGATCAAAATCAGAAGAAGATGAATAATCCACTAAATTAAGTACCTCGGCAGGTGAGACGACTGAAACTGTCCCCACCTCCGGTGCAACTATAGGGTCAGCTGGAACAATAGGAACCTCGGGGATAACAGGGATAATAGCAGGAATAGCACCAAAGAGAATCACTCGTGGGGCACGAGAACCCACGCTCTCCTCAGACGAATCAGACGAAATAGAAATAATAGGAGCAGCCATGACCTACACAAGCACAAGTTTATATAAATCTCTTTATATGAAACCATGCAACGTGCAAGCAAAATCAAGAAGATAAGCACGATGCAAAATTATGATATGGCAAGATCATTAATAAAATAATTATGACAATATGATATATAATTAGTACTTATATATGCATTAAATGCTAATATTATATGATATGAATGAAAGAAGGTAAAAGCACATAGGATCACATACTGGTTATTGACCAGACCTAAATATACTACCTGGTTCTTTATAACCTTGGCTCTGGTACCAATCTGTCACACCCCCAAACGGGGCCTAGTTAGAAACACGTGTCCGAGGGCGTGACGTCATAATACACATCACACAAGATACAAAGAACGACCTCTAAGGGTACGTTTAAAACAAAAGAAAGACCTCTAAAGGGTACTGGTTAAAAATCCAACATCGATTGCCATTGATTTAAATAGATAAAGTATTTACATATGCCCAACGATAAATGCGGAAATGCTAATAAAAGATTAAAGTTGCAAAGATGTTACATAAAAAATAATAATAATGTCTGTAAAATCGGGGTCCAAGTTAATCAACACCAACAATGGCAAGTCAAGACATCCATGAGCTTAAGCACGCTGATAAAAACATGTGAAACTGTCCAACAAAAAGTTGGAATAAATACATAGGATTGAATATAATATTAAAAGTGTACCACAAGTTCACAATCACGCAACGTGACAGTTAAACATATACAACTTTACATAAAAGCATTTACTTTGCACTATAACTCAAGACACACTGCAGCTCAATTTAAAATAGGAAGCATTTGTAAATGTTAAATAAATAGTAATCCTCGCCCTGAAAGGTATCTGAGCAGTATCACCTGAATGAAATTCCTACATAGATATTATATTATTGTTGTTTTGTGACCGTTCAAAACAAGCGCTACTTACCGATTGGGATAATATTATCACCTAAATGGAGATCAAGTTTGTTCGGGTCCCTCCCAAATCAAGTAAGTGCTACTTACTCGGATAGGGATAATTAGTCCTAATAGATCTATTTACAACATTCGCGCTCACTTGACCAGTCAGTCGGTCAAGAAATTAACGGTTCATGATAGTTCGGGCAGTAGTGGTCTATTTGCTACTTAGGCAACACGTAATCAGGAAAAGGAAACGTAAAGTAACTGTGTTCATAGTTTGAAAACAAGCAATGTTTCTCACCCCAAAATAATCAAGTAAAAAGTAGTAAAAATGAGGCTATGAACTCACCTTAGCAAAATGAGCAAATGATAATCACGCAAGTAAAAGATGATATGGAAATCTAGCCGCGACCTAGAATAATAACGTGCCTTAGAAACACGGAAAGCATGCCAAGAATTGCACAATATGCTCATCACCAAAAGACATCCATGTGTGTTTGCTTTAGTTTGATTATCAATTCATGACCAAATAAAATCATATCGTTTTCCGTTAAGTTTTGGCGTTTAACCAAAAATTACTATTTTTAGAAAGTTTCTATTTTAGGAAAGTTTTTAGTTTCAAAATGTTAATACCGTCCCCTATATTTATTAAGTTTCCATATTTTCAAAATGCGCTAACCATAATCGCTTAACCTCCAAGCCCGATTCGCTAAATTTTACCAAACTTATTATTTTTTGTAACTTTATCGCTTTTCATAAAATATGTTAATGACGTCTTTAAATGATACTAATCTATATATAGGTGTTACTATATGTTTTGCTAATGTTTAGAAAGTCCAAAAATGTCCGAAAGTATCCAAAAACCTATTTTGCTATTCACATCAGCACACTATTCACTTGGTTTAGCAGAAAAATGTTTCAAGTTTCATTTGGCCATAACTTGGTCGTTTTAAATCCGATTTTAAAGTGCGATATATGAACAACTATCTATTCGAAACGAGCTTTTCAAAAAATACCTTTACGCCTAATGAAAACATTTTTAGTTCGACCAAAACCTCAAAACCAATTCGGATCAGCAAACACTTTTTGTCAAAAAAAACGCAACCAAAATCCACCTCAAACTTCACAATAATGCCTAATCTAGCCCAATATCAATTCACAACTAATCCACAACAAAACCACACCTAAATCTAACCTAATCCCTTCATTTCTATTATTGCAACACTCATCAACTCTCATCTCACTAAGAACATAATATTTGACTAGAGAAATAAAATAGTATCATTATTGGTGAAATCTTGTCTTTAAAATCTTTCAAAAATTAAAACACAACATATGGATGTATGGATCTTGAACATATAAGAAGGACATAAGAAAAACCACAAAGAAAGATTCAATATACTTACAAGAATGAAGAACAAGTAGTGCAATCACAAGATCTATACCCCAAAATAATAGATCTATAAAACCCACTAATAAAATATGAAACCCTAACTTGGATCTTCAAGAAAAACCTTAAATCAAAGAACCAATACTTGCAAACACCTTAGGTAACCTTAGAAATGAACTTGGAATGAGTGAATCTTGATAGAAATCAAAAGTATGGATTGTGTATGTATGTATGTGTGTGTCGTGGCCAAGAGAAGAGGAAAAGAGAGATGAAAATTTGTTGGTGGCTTGAAAATGAGTATGAAACCCTATGTTGGAAGTATGTTATGTATTTATAGGCCAAGGTTAGGTTAAAGGGTTTGTATCATAGTGCATATGTGACCAACACATACCAAGAATGTGTGTGTACCCATGTTCGGCCGAACCTAGCCACAAGGACCATTTTTGGTTTAAATTTTGTATCATGGTTCATTTTAGATGCATATGTTGGTCAATTGAACAAGTCAAATCTCTTACATAAGTGTAAGAGATCACATGTGGAGGTTTGCATGGTATATTTGCATGAGAATGACACTTCTCATGTGTCACTATCCATCACATGCATGGAAAATTCAAATAAGATGCTCTTGATTTAATTTCAAGACTCATGGTGCATTTGGTTTAGTTTGGGCGTCCAATATATAGAGGGGGAGGGATATGAATGAAATTTTTGATTTTAGAATACGAGATGGACGATAACTAAAGTTTACACGAAAAGATTTCGAGTTTCCGGGGTTCCGTTTGGTCAAAAACGAGAAAAACGCAATTTAAACGTTAAAGCGTAAAAATAAATACCGGGAGTGATCGTAATCGATGAAACAATTATAAAAGATAAAATAACTCATATAATATCTAAATTAATCAAAATCCGAAGTCGGAACGCGTCTGATGATGTTTTCCAGATTTACGCGAGTTAGCTTTCCGGTAAACTGTCAGATTTAAACGTAACGTATAAAAATCAAAAATAGTTGTCGGGAAAGTTTAAAATATTGACCTGAATTTCTCGGGATGTGACATATTTTCACAGCATACAACCTCAAAGGTAACATAACTTGATAAGATGTATATATCTTATATGTACTCTTATTATTATTTTCATGCTCAACTTAGTTTTCATCACTAACTGGTGTTGGTGATTTTAGTGTCATCGACGCCGTTTGTGTAATGGTGATTTACTAGAGACCAATGAGGTTTCATGTTTGGCTCTAAAACAAGTTAGGGGGTGTGGAGTGCACGCTTGTTGAGGTAACATGTAATCTATAAGAGACTGAGTTTGCAAGGTTTACGCTGTAATCAACTGATTGATTACGCCGTAAAACGTGTTAGCATAGTTTACGCCGTAACCTATGTTATGGTTATGCCGTAACCTTTTGACAGAAATCGAAGTTTGGTAGTTTACGCCGTAATCAATATGTTTATGTCGTAATGAACTTGGTTACGACGTAACAAGGTTTTGTTACGCCGTAACAAGTATGTCAGAAGGTTGGTTAAAATCGATTTTAACCCACTTTAACTGTTGGTAACTATCTCAATTTCCTGATATATTTACTCAAAAACATACTTGGTCCATACATAAAAAACACACACAGAAAACACATGAATTTTCTATACAATTCCTTAATTGTTATTGATTTATGTTTCTTGTGCCTAAAACATAAATTGCATACTCTTTGTATTATCCTGATAGAGATTTCGTGCAACCCAGATATTTTGATAGAGTTGAAATACTTTATACAGAAAGTGGAATCATTACACGATATAAAGAGTTATCCAGGATAACCACACACACCCCTAATTCTAACAAACGTATAAAGTATTTGTTGTGATCATGGCTGGAAATACGGTGAAGGATATGACGATGAACTTTGGGGAATTAGACAAGTTTGAGGGGCATGATTTTAGGCGATGGTAGAAGAAGATGTATTTCTTGTTGAAGACGTTGAAGGTGGTTTATGTGTTGACTACACCGATGCCGAAATTGGTGGAATATGCAACAATGGAAGCGATAAGGATAAGGGCTAACTGGGAGAATGATGACTACATATGCAGGGGTCACATCTTGAATGGTATGTCAGATTCTCTTTTTGATGTTTATACGAATGTTGAATCGGCTAAGGAGTTGTGAGATTCACTTGAATCCAAGTACATGGCAGAGGATTCTTCTAGTAAGAATTCCTTGTAAGTAATTTTAATAATTACAAAATGGTCGATTCTAGACCAGTCATGGAACAGTACAATGAACTCCTTAGAATCCTTGGACAATACACAAAACATGGCTTGAAAATGGATGAATCCATTTCTGTTTCAAGTATAATTGATAAGTTGCCTCCTTCTTAGAAGGATTTTAAACATACTTAGAAACATGATAAAGATGATTTGTCTTTGGTCCAACTTGGTAATCACTTGCACTTAGAGGAATCTCTAAGGGCGCAGGACAGTGACAAGGGTAATGGTAAGGAAGTTGGTGGACCCTCTGTTAACATGATAGAAGAGGGTAAGAACAAACACAACAAACAAAAAAAGGTAAAAAGCGATCCAATGAGAAAAACTGTGGTTCTAGTTCCAACAAGAAACCAAAGTTGGAATGTTGGAAGTATGGCAAGACTGGTCACTTCGACTTCTGTAGTGGTAAAAAGAACAACGCAAATGCCGGTGGTTCGGGAAAGGGGTCTAAGGACCATTCCCAAGACCAAGGTCATAATTTAGTGCCTGTTTGGAACAGTTTTGTTAAATATTTTGTTTCACTAATTTCTGAGGCATTTTATGTGCAGGTTGATGCAATTGTGTGGTGGATAGATTCTGGTGCTACAACCCATGTTCGTAAAGATCGTTGTTGGTTTAAGACATTCAAACGAGTGGAAGACGGATCTGTACTTTACATAGGCGATGAACATTTCGCTCCTGTTCATGGCAAAGGAAGCGTAGCATTAGAATTTAGTTCTGGAAAAACTGGTACTTTGTTTAATGTGTTGTATGTACCTAAACTTCGTAAGAACTTAGTTTCTAGTCCTGTGTTGACAAAGTGTGGATATAAGCAGGTTCATGAATCCGATAAGTATATCTTATCGAAGTCTGGTGTGTTTGTAGGATTTGGTTATTATAACAATGGTATGTTTAAGTTGAACTTGAATAAAGTTCCTGATGATTCAAATTCTGTATATATGTCTTCTTCTACTGGTGTTAATTCCTTAATATGATATGCTCGTTTAGGACATGTGCATTATAAAAGAATGCTTGAAATGTCTAAAGATGATTTAATTCCTGCTATTGATGAAAATCTGAAAAAATGTACTACATGTATGTTAACAAAAATCACTAAGAAACCATTTCAAAGTATAACAAGGAAATCTGTCAAACTTGAATTAATACATAGTGATTTGTGTGATTTTCATGCTACACCATCTTTGGGCAATAAAAAGTATGTCATAACTTTTATAGATGATGCCTCTAGGTTTTGCTATGTTTACTTGCTACATGCTAAGGATGAAGCCCTTGATAAATTTAGAATTTGTAAAACTAAAGTTGAATTGCAACAAAATGACTTAATTAAGGCTTTACGCACAAATAAAGGTGGTGAGTATTATGATCCTATATTTTTCCAACATGTAGGAATCATTCATGAAACTACAACTCCTTACATACCACAACAAAATGGTGTGGCTGAAAGAAAAAATAGAGCTCTTAAGGAAATGGTTAATTCATGTTATCTTACTCGGGTTTGAGTAAGAGGTTCTTGGGAGAAGCCATGTTAACGGTTTGCTATTTATTGAATAGGGTTTCTAATAAAAGGAACAAGACTACCCCGTATGAACTTTGGTATAAAAAATGACCCAACTTGTCATTTTTGCGAGTTTAGGGTTGTAGAGCTGTTGTTAGGCTACCTGATCCGAAAAGGAAAACTTTGGGTGAAAAGGGTATTGATTGCATCTTTGTTGGATATGCTGAGCATTCCAAGGCGTTTAGGTTTTATGTTATTGAACCTAATGATTCTGTTTTTATAAACTCAATTATAGAATTAAGAGATCCTATATTTAATGAGAATCGTTTCTCTTCAATACCTAGACCAAAGAACATTATACCAAATGTGCAAGAATCTCAAATGGATGATCATACTGATGATGTACCAAATGAGATTCCTTAGTCTCGAGAAGGAAAAAGAGTTCAGAAAGGTAAATCATATGGTTATGATTTTCAGCTATATTTAGTTGAGGGATCAAGAGATCAAGTTGGATCATAATACTCTTCCTACTTTAGCATAGAGGAGGATCCTAGAACATATAATGAAGCTATGCAATCTTAGGCTGCTGCTTTCTGGAAAGAAGCAATTGATGATGAGATTGGTTATATTATGGAAAATAATACATGGGTTTTATCTGATTTACCTCCTGGTTGCAAACCTTTAGGTTGCAAATGGATCTTCAAAAGGAAGATGAAAGTCAATGGAACAATTGACAAGTTCAAAGCTCGATTGGTAATCCAAGGCCTTAGACAAAAGGAAGGAATCGATTACTTTGATACCTATGCACCAGTTGCTCGTATCACTACTATTAGATTGTTGTTAGCCTTAGTTTCTATTCACAATCTAGTGATCCATCAAATGAATGTCAAAACAACATTCTTGAATGGTGATTTGGATGAAGAAGTATATATGAAGATACCAGAAGGAATTTGTTATGCCGGGTAATGAGCATAAGGTGTGTAAGCTGGTTAAGTCAGTATATGGGCTGAAACAAGCGCCTAAACAGTGGCATCAAAAGTTTGATGAGGTAGTGTTGTCAAGTGGTTTTTAATTAAACCAATCTGACAAGTGTGTATATAGCAAATTTGATAGCTCCGGTAAAGGTGTCATAATTTGCTTATATGTTGATGACATGTTGATTTTCGGAACTGACCAAGATCAAGTTGATAAAACTAAGAAGTTTTTGTCATCAAAATTCTCAATGAAAGATATGAGAGAAGCGGACGTTATTCTTGGTATAAAGATCAAACGTGGGGCTATGGGGATTGTCATTACACAATCTCACTACATTGAGAAAATACCCAAGAAGTTTAATCGTGAAGATTGTTCTCCGGTGAGTACTCCTATGGATCCAGTAGAAAAGCTTAAGTCGAATATAGGGAAACTTGTAGATCAGCTTGAATACTCAAGAGCTATTGGCTGCTTGATGTATACTATGGCAAGTACTAGACCTGATATTGCTTATGCTGTTGGTAGATTGAGTAGGTTTACTAGTAATCCTAGTAGACAACATTGGAAAGCAATAACAAGGGTATTTAAGTACTTGAGAGGTACTAAGGATTATAGTTTATCATATGTTGGATCTCCTTCGGTGTTAGAAGGCTATTCAGATGTTAGTTGGATAAATCATGTTGAAGATTCATCTTCTACGAGTGGATGGGTGTTCCTGCTTGGGGGAGGTGCCATTTCATGAGCTTTCTAGAAGAAAACATGCATCACTGGTTCTACTATGGAATCTGAGTTTGTAGCACTGGCTGCTGCCGGTAAGGAAGCAGAATGGCTAAGAAACTTGATTCATAAGATTCCAATTTGGCCAGAGCTCATAGGCAATCTCTAACCATCCAGTTCACCTTACTATTTAATTATTTATTCTCCAAATGGTACTGTTAGACCTCTCCGTGCCTTTAGTTACCTGATGTTATTACTTGCTAATAGTCAACACAAAGGTTGAGTGAAATCCATAGGTTTATGTAATATAATTTGATGCAAATGGATATTTGGGTTAACGTTGATTTACACCTAGTCATTGAACATATTTATTATCTGAAATTAGCTCATTGAATCCGAAGCCTAAGGGTACAGTAATATGATATGCCCTCTGCGGGAATGCTTTGCCTAAAACTTTCCGCTGTTTTTCTAAATGATGTGCAATTGGTTACACGTTACTGGGTACA
Source organism: Tanacetum coccineum (assembly GCA_026074375.1). Classification (NCBI taxonomy): domain Eukaryota; kingdom Viridiplantae; phylum Streptophyta; class Magnoliopsida; order Asterales; family Asteraceae; genus Tanacetum; species Tanacetum coccineum. The sequence goes on along the minus strand of BQNB010050399.1, from coordinate 24,759 downwards.
CCAACGGGGAGTCCAGGGCACAAATAGATCTTATTCTTTTCATCTCGCTTATACGAAGAGTTTTTACGGTTCATGATTATAGTGACTTAAGGCAAAGCAGATACTGTAGGCAATAGTAAATTGAATTGAGTATACAGTAATAATTGCATTCATGTTTATAGCATGTGTCCCTTCGCAGTGAGTTTATAAAACATTTTGAAATAATGAAAATGCGAGGCTTTGAAAATCACCTGAACAGTTATAGGGAAATTGATTGCAATGTATATGAAATGATTGTAACGGCTTCGTCTACGGGATAACTGGGGTAATAATGTCAAGTCTTAGTTGATTGAATATGTAAGATTTTACATCGTGTCGGTTTGGATATTTAAAATTATCATAACACAGTTCGGGCTTCAGAAATTCAGAAGTCATTCAGTAAACGTTTGAGGAGCTAGGGCACTTTAAATCGTAAACCCAACAACTCAGTCAGAACGTAATACCAAGATGAAACTCCTTAATATGAAGCTCCCTAGTATTGTGGTATGATATGAATCCGGGACATGATTTTTGATAGCACATGTTGGATGTATGATTAATTAGTTTATTAACTAAGCAGTTTTAAGCATTTTATTCAATATATGGAAATGTTAAGCACGTCAAGTGTTAATTAAAGTTATGTCTTGTAATGTTTTGAATGTGTTTTTATACTTTTTCAAAATGTTACATTTTAGACCCTTAGAAGTTTGAAAAGTGGCAGAATATACCCTTGGAGTTTGCACTTTACGACTTTGATCCATCATGTTTATATGATATACCCCAAGTAAACCCTTGTACTTTAAAAAGTGACGTAATAGACCTTGTGTTATAACTTTATTAAAATAGACATTTTAGTCTCTTTTAGTTTTTATAAGTTTCTAAAAAATTACGATTTATACCCCTTGACAATGGATACTTTTAACTAAACTATGTCAAATATGCCATTGGCAAGTTATTTTAAACTTTTCATAGACATTTATAAGTTATAATAAACTAAAATATGAAGATTTAACACAACGCAAGTTTAAATTAATGATTCGTTAAGCTAGGAAGTAAAACGGGTCAAATTAGGGTTTTAAAATAAAAACGCTAGGGGTTTTAAGATTAAATTCTTTCATGACTTATCAAAGCACTTACTTGAGCCTTCTTAAGACCTCTTAGGATCTCTTAGAGCAAAGGATTGCTTCTATGTAAGGGTTATAGAGGAGGAAGTGGGGGATGAAGTAAAATGAAGAGTTATGGTCCCTATTTATAGTCGAACCACCCTTAAGGCTCAAGGTAAGCTTGTAATCTGAGATGGGACATGTGTATAAGCTAGTTAGGGATGTGGAGAAGCTAGTGTATGAGTTGTATAAGCTAGAAACTAGCTATGGTGAGGTGTTTTGGTCTTGGTATGCCGCGGCTACAAAGGAAGAAACAAGAGAGCATGTGATGAATTTTTAACTATAAATGATGAAGATATTTGATGAGAGGTGCTTGTAAGAAGCTAGGGAGGTAAGGTGCTTGTCATTGAGGTGCTTGGTTGCAAGAAAATTAGTTAAAATGGGTCATTTTGCAAAGGTTTTAGGTTTCGGGTACATTAGGGCTCAATTAGGGTTTTCAAGCTTGAATTTCGTGTATACTTGATTAGGAATGATAGGTTACTGATCCTAAGACTTATATTAAGGATTATAATCAAAATTTGATAGGTGGTTTGGGTTAAAATGGGTAGAAAATGAGTAAACGGGTCAAAAGTTCCAATTAGGGCATAATTAAGGTTTTCTAGATTTATTTCTTGTACATTGTTGTTAATATGGTGAAATGATGATGGAATGTGATTGAGAATGTTGTAATTTATGTTATTACAACTTATTTAAGAGCTGGTTTGGGTTTACAATAGATAAAAATCAAGAAACGAGTCATGGTTTAGAAACTAGCTCGGTTTTAGGGTTTAGGGTTTTGAATTAGGGTTTTGAGTGCAAAAAGATGTATGAAAGCTTATGAGTAGAATAATTAGGGTTTATACATTGTATATTGAGTGTAGTAGCTTGTACACAAGTGGTGGTGAAGATATTAGAATGAAAACGGAGAATTTTGTTATTCCATTATAGTCAAAGAGTCATTTATGTATTATTAGTAAAGTTTATTTGACTACATAAATATGTTGTGTGTGTAGTCAATGTCATTCAAAGTTATTTATGTCAGTCCAAATTAAGGGTCATTTTGTATTGGGCTCAAGCCGTTTTCTTATAATAGTCCGATACACTCATATATTTGTATCAATTGTTTTGAGGAATAACAAGTCACTGAAGGGATATCTCTAAACCTTTCTTACATGGTATCAGGCCTCACTAGCCCGATCTCCCCAAAACTCTAATATCATCAAACCTTCACCTCGATTTACTGCGAATCATCACTCTGCCATGACAAACTCGAATACCTCAAACACCCATCCTACCCTTACCTTGGTTGATAACTCTACTCGGTAAAATCATCAATAGTATTCGTACACGAATAACTGATCTTGCAAGAATCGAACTACTCCACATGGTGTTACTTTTCAAAGGGCACTGCAGCAACTTTAACGTGCTACAAACCACATCGATGGATCGACAGCCATCAATCTGATACACCAAACCGACGAATGGATCACGCTGATCATCGTAAAATCATGATCTTTTTTACCCTTTTCTAACGATTCGGAAATGGATGATCACACAAACCTGCTTCGGACTAAAGCCCGCCTGGGACACCCATCGAAACCATATTCCAAGAAAAAAAAAATGGACACGTACCGTTGCGTTAAATAGGCGAACTAGTGTCATACAAACTGGGCGAAGATACACCAGACGCCTACTTACTCCAAGATTGATTTCCATTATACTCTTTTTACCGACCTTGGCTCGACCATGGTGAAGACGATATTGTCAACCTATGCCATCAACGACCTAAGTGAAAAAATACGAAAGCCTTGCTCAATAATTGCTCCCAAAGATCCACTTCCTGTCCTAGAAACTGTTCGCACAATGGTCACGACCTGAGGAGATGCGGTTCTCCGGTCTAAGCAACCGATACTCTATACCTCCACTACATCAAGCTCACCACAATGTGATTTTGCTAATCCCAACCACGGAATTCAAGTACCGCAACAATCGTGAATCGACGTCAAATTTCCTAAGACTGTGGCAGCACGGGTGACTTATCCAGTCACGTACTCGTGCGTTCCCTTAAGTTTTTTGGTTGGTCAGTTAACGTTAAGCAACCAAAGACTTGGTCATCCGGGGAAGTGATGTGCTACGTTCGTTAGTTTCTAATAATTTAATTTCATGTATTAAGACACACAGTCTTCCGTGCTTGCCATGTTGTCAGCTTGGGCAATCACGTGAGGCTCCTTTCCGCACTTTCAGAAATTTGTTAAGGCTCATTTTGATATTATCCATTTGATTTTTGAATTTACTAGTGTTTCGGGTATTAAATATTATGTCTTGTTTCTTGATCATTTCTCACATTACTTATGGGTGTACCCTTTACGACATAAGTCGGATGTGTTGTCCAAATTTATTCACTTTCGTGCTTATGTTAAGAACCATTTTAATTGTGACATTAAATCTTTGCAATGTGATCATGGAGGTGAGTTTGACAATACTGCCCTTCACCAACTATTTGTGACCAATGGTATTTCCATTCGTTTCTCTTGTCCCAAGACTTCACAACAAAATGGAAAATCTGAACGAATGATACGCACCATCAACAACATGATTCGTACTTTACTTTTCCAAGCTCACCTGCCACCTACATTTTGGGTTGAAGCTCTTCACATGGCCGCCTACCTCTTGAACATCTTACCCTCCACCGCCATCAACAATGAAATACCTCACACTCGCCTTTTTAAAACAACACCGAACTATGCGGATCTTCGTGTTTTTGGTTGCCTTTGCTATCCTCATCTTCACACAAATCACAAACTTGAACCACGGGCTACACCCGCAATTTTTCTGGGATATCCGACAAATCACCGCGGATATCGATGCCTAGACTTAAACACGAACAAAATCATCTTATCCCGTCATGTAACATTTGATGAGACAGTTTTCCCATATGGATCTATGACTCCTCATGACTCACCCTCGTACACATTTTTGGACACTTCGCCCAACATCATACATCAACACATCATATCCAAACTCACTTCTGCATCACCACTTCCCACCACCACTATAACATCTACTGCTGCTCCACCCAGTCCACCACGAAGCCCACTCCAACCGGCTCACCAAACACATGAGTCTAGCCCACTTCCCCACTCACCAAACGTCCAGCCCACATCAAACGCATCCACTGAAACAACTATTCCTACACACAACCACAATAATCCCACCTCGACTCACCCCATGGTCACTCGCTTTCGTGTCGGTACTAATCGTCCCACTCAACGTTTTAACTTACACGTGTCCACCATATCACCTATTCCTAAGTCCTATCCAATTGCTTTTCGTGACCCAAATTGGTATCGTGCTATGCTTGATGAATATACTGCTTTAATTAAAAATAATACTTGGATTCTTGTGCCTCGGCCACCGGACGCGAACATTGTTCGTTCTATGTGGCTTTTTCGGCATAAGTATAACGCTGATGGTACCCTCAGTCGGTACAAGGCTCGTCTTGTTGCAAATGGTAGCACTCAACTTGCAGGTATTGATGTGGATGAGACATTTAGTCCGGTTGTCAAACCGGCTACTATTCGGACAGTACTCAGTCTAGCCATTTCTAGACATTGGCCGGTTCACCAGCTTGATGTCAAGAATGCCTTTTTACATGGATCGTTATCAGAGACTGTATACATGCACCAACCTCCTGGTTTCCGGGATCCGCAGCATCCAGATCATGTTTGCCTTCTCCAGAGATCTCTTTATGGGCTTAAACAGGCCCCTCGGGCCTGGTTTCAGAGATTTGCGGCTTATGCTGCTCGGGTTGGGTTTCATCATAGTCGCTGTGACTCTTCACTCTTCATCTACAGACAGGGGGCAGACACTGCTTACTTGCTTTTATATGTTGATGATATTGTTTTGACTGCATCTTCTTCTGATCTGTTACAGCAGATTATCACTTCTCTTCATGCAGAGTTCTCCATGACTGATTTGGGCTCACTTAATTATTTCTTGGGCATTTCTGTGACTCGTAATGCTTCGGGGATGTTTCTATCTCAACAAAAGTATGCGACTGAGGTTCTTGATCGGGCTGGTATGCTTAATTGTAAACCGTGTCGTACACCTGTTGACACGGACTCCAAACTTTCTGCAGATGGTGCTCCTATTTCTGACTCTACATTATATCGCAGCCTAGCCGGGGCCTTACAGTATCTCACCTTTACCCGGCCTGACATTTCATATGCTGTTCAGCAGGTCTGTCTCTTTATGCATGACCCCCGAGAGCCTCATCTCTCTGCTCTCAAGAGGATCTTACGGTATGTGCGTGGCACCTTGTCCTATGGATTACAGCTTTATTCCTCTACGACGTCATCTTTAGTGGCTTACTCAGATGCGGATTGGGCGGGTTGTCCCACTACTCGTCGATCAACCTCTGGTTATTGTGTTTTTCTTGGCAACAATCTTCTCTCCTGGTCATCGAAGCGCCAATTTACTCTCTCTCGATCTAGTGCTGAGGCTGAGTATCGGGGTGTTGCCAATGCGGTTGCTGAAACTTGCTGGTTACGTAATCTATTACGTGAACTTCATACACCTCTAGCCACTGCTACACTTGTCTATTGTGACAATGTGAGTGTCGTCTATCTCTCTTCTAATCCCGTGCAACATCAACGCACGAAGCATATCGAGATTGACATTCACTTTGTTCGGGATCTTGTTGCTACCGGTGCTATACGGGTTCTACACGTCCCGTCACGTTATCAGTATGCGGATATCTTCACCAAAGGTTTACCTACTAGTTTATTTGATGAGTTTCGTACCAGTTTGAGCGTTCGTTCATCTCCCACTCCAAGGGGCTGTTAACAGTCTATACGGCCCATGACCTTCTTTGTATTTGTATGTAACTAGGTTAGGCCCATTATGCATACTATATATGTATCATATTGTATTCATCTCAATCAATATAAACGAATACACATTTACAGTTACAAGTCAAGCGCAGGTAATAAGAACAAGGGATATCACCAAACACGACGCATCTCCCTGCCTTCTTCCTTATAAAACTCGTTTCTTCAATGTTTTACCAATATCAAAGGTCAACTATGGACTACGATGGTAGTAAAATGTTAGCAACAAAACATTTAGTCTACATATGTTTTACATCTCATTCTTAACACCAAGATATATGTGTTTTTATCAGAATTGCTAACACTTAACAATATGTCATCTTTTAGTATTTTCCCATGTTAACACTCAACAATGTGCCATACTTTGCTTGGTTGCTTAGGAATAGATCGATGACGGCCATCACGATTTTGCTTTAGATTGCTTTCGTTGGTCTTTGGTTAGGTAAGTTTATTCTCGACAAACATTAGAAAAAGGAATATGGCCTAATACCTATGCACAACCTTGATAAATTAGCAACCACCATACTAATATAGAAGTAATACAAACTGATATACAGAGTATCTTATTTACCGTATATAATATTTTTACTTTCTTTTTCTATCACTTATCATTTTCCACATAAATTAAGGTCATGCTTTTTTTAGAAAGGCAAATTAAGGTCATACTTGTTTGTAGCTTACCGAACAACTGCATATTATGATACCATTTTCGTTATGACTTATGTTCATTGAGATTGTTTTTTCGTCCATCTAAAGTAGTCTTAGCTATTTATTTCTCTTTATACAGTTCTTACTACTAGTAACCATTATAAATTATACATTTGATAATCATTGATTCAGGTTCATCAAACATAACGAAAATCATATTATAGGTCAGGAGTAGGTATATAAGAACAAGAAAAGCATGGACGACGAGTAAATCATCAAACACAACACATCTCCCTACTTTCTTCCCTATAAAGCTCATATCTTCAATGCTTTACAAAGGGTCAACTATGGAATTATGTGATCATACACATGATGGTAGTCAAAAGTTAGGAACAAAAAGGTTAGTCTACTTGATTTACATATCATTCTTAGCTTAAAATCTATGTGTTTTATAAGAGACAATAATTTTGACTTGTTACTGTTCAACATGTAATTTTGATTATAGTTGTTTGTTGTCGGATCAAATGTATTAAAAAAAGTACGGTGATAAAAGAAGTTTTTTTGTTTGGATCAATGCAACGCTAAACACAACTGCCTAATAAAACTAAAACTGCATATGGTTTGTCTATAGTCCTAGGATTGGCTAAGGGGGCGTTGGAGGAGTTGGGTAACGAGTTAAAAATGAGTAACACATGAGTTTACATGCGATCTTTGTTTTTATCATATGAAACAAATGATTAATATGTTTCTAATACCATGATTTAGAAAATATAGTAGTTAAAATTGTCATCATATTAGTTTATAGTATCACCTCTAGTTTTTCCTTTGTTACCTACTAGTACTTTCTATATATGTAACTATAAGTATCAAACTTTTTATACACGAAAGCAATTGAGAGTTAAATGGAATGTGTTTTCCGGTTTGAAGATTAATGGGAAAAGTTGCCATTGTAACCGGTGGAGCAAGAGGAATCGGAGGTGCAACAGCAATTTTAATGGCGGAGAACGGGGCACATGTTATAGTCGCAGATGTATTAGATGAAGCTGGTGCAAATCTTGCTAACTCCATTAAAGGGCTTTATATACATTGTGATGTTTCGAAAGAATCTGATGTTGAATCTGCTGTTCAACTTGCTCTATCTTGGAAAGGCAAACTTGATATCCTCTTCAACAATGCTGGAATTCTTGGTAAAAATAAAATTCTTTACGGTTTCATATATAAGGATAGAAAATGTTTGTGTACATGGGCAGCCATTTAGATATCTAGAATAAATGGTGTCGAGTGATCAAAGAGAGTACCAAACATCCCATCTCAATGTTCTACACTTCAATCTTATCAAGCTTCTACAAGAGGTGGCAAAATGGGCGGGTTGGATGAGTGAAAGTAGTTAGGTAACAAGACAAATGATTTAGGCCAAAACAAATCATCTTTGAGTACGAGTCAAGTTGGGTTGACCCGTCAAACATTTTTTGTATATATTATTAGCGTGTTAAAGTTGATTTTAATTAGCGTCTTATTAGCTATAAACGATTTTTACATGTTAAGGTTACCTTTTTTAAACCCGTATGAATGAAATACAACTAAAACTAACACGTATCTACACGAATGGGTTAAATTTGTAACGTCTAGCTTATACACAAAAGTATCTGGTTCACTTTGCGACTCTATACTTCTCATTCTTTTGAATTTTGGTTTTAGATAGCGGAAGGAGCATCACAAATCTTGAAATGAAAAAGTTGTCGACTTTAATCAATGTTAACATACACGGTGTTATACATGGGATAAAACACGCTGCACGAGCCATGATTTCAGTAGGCAACAAAGGTTCAATCATATGTTCATCAAGTTCAGCAGCCATCATGGGAGGCCTTGCATCACATTCCTACACATTAACCAAAGGAGCCATTCTTGGAATATCAAGAAGTGCAGCCTGCGAGCTAGGTGTTCATGGCATTCGTGTAAATTGTGTTTCGCCACATGGGATTCCTTCCGAGATGCTCATGAAAGCATATCGAGAGCATTTAGGAAAATCAGATATGACTATAGAAGAAGTGAGCAATATAATTAGTGAAGAGGGGAGCTTACTACATGGGAAATGTGGCAGCTTTGAAGATGTTGCACAAGCTGTGCTATTTCTAGCTAGCGATGAATCTGGATTCATAACGGGGCATAATTTGGTTGTTGATGGGGGATATACTTCGGCTTCTGTCCTAATGAGTTTTATTTATCGGGACAAAATGATATGATTATTGGTTAAACTCATAGGCTGTGTTTTCTATGATAGTTTTGTAATCTACTATGAATCAAGACGAGTTATATATCATTTATGTGATGTCGATCAATTGCTAGATTTGCACAAACATCCGGTAAATTACACCCTATATTTGTACAAGTTTTATTATCTGTTATGTTTTATAAAGTTGTTTGTCGAATCAGATGAAGATGAATCTTATTAATAAAATCGCATAAAATACATCAAACTAAATTCAAATGTATCTCAAGCTTTTATGTGACGATTGATCATATTTTGAAGTTATTGAAGTAATTTGACTATATTTAAGCCCCCATAAGCCTTTATTTATGGCTTGGGCTTATGAAGACTTATAAAAGCTTTTGCGACAAAAAAACTAATTTTATATACTAGCTTATTTTAAAAGCTCAAGCGCATGTAAATGAGAGTGACAAACATATAAAAAAGGATCAAGCATGAGTTTGAGTTAAATTATCATAAAACCAAACCAAAACAACTACTCCATCCGTCCCATTTTTATTGCCCACGTTTCCTTTTTGAGATGTCCTAATTTAATTGTCCACTACTAAAAATAAATAGGGAATTGTGATCAAGTTTACTATATTACACTTGTTTGAAATTAATATTACAAACTTTAAAGAAGACTTTAATTAATTAGCTAATGGTAAAACTGTCATTCTGTCAAAAAGTAAGAAAGAGAAAGAAGTAATAAATGCACTTTTCTTAAACTGTGTGTTTTTTGTCGGGCGACAATAATTTTGGGACGGAGAGAGTACATGGTTTTACAACATTGCAACATTATGTTTTGACAAGAAATTTTTATCAAACTCAATCTCAACTTTTTAACAATAACATTACAACATTTTCTTTCTTTTTATGTTTCGGTGTGTTTGGCTGTAATGGGTGTGTTTTGGTTGGGTTTATATAAGGCTGCCCAGGCTGTCTTAGTTCGCCTCACTACGAGGATCCGAGACGACCGCAACTCGGGATCAGCAGTTACGGTCGTCCCAGTTAGTCGGGTAGTCGGTCGATGTCTCGTGGTCCGCGGAGACGAATCATAAATTATTGTCGCTATTCCATGGGACGACTAAAGGTCGAGCAACATCCTTGTTTGTTTTTTATTAAAAAAACTTTGTAATTTTTAAAATTTAAATAATTCTTTCAATTTTAATATACCCATAATTTATTAGCATCAATTTCTAAACACACATTTCATCCTATTTAATCTTATACATTCTCATTTATTAAAACACACAATGACTTCATGCTTCAAAACCGTCGTGGAGCTGCCACAGACGACACTACCTAATGTGACAAACAGCGAAAAGAATAACGTTATGCACACGAATTGGTGCTATGGATGAAACTCGTTTTTTTATAGGGACACGAGAGACATACATTCTAGAAAAGGATTTTGGGAGGAAGTTTTTAGCTCAACTGTTGAGATGATATGGGAGGAAAGAGGATAGGATCTATTTCGAAGGAACGATGCCATCGTCTCGATAGGGGAGAAACAATATTTCGATTTTCTTTCAAAAGTTTGCTTTTACTGCGTTTAGTCCCCCCCCCCCCCCCCCCCCCCCCCCCCTCACCTCCCCCCCCCCCCCCCCCCCCCCCCCCTCCCCCCCCCCCCGCCCCCCATTGGTCTTTTCGATGGTGTCCAACGGACATGGACAAGGGTTGGCTTAAGGTTCCTGTTGGTGTTTTCCTTTCTGACATCGTTTTTGTTTCAGAAACTGCGTTGTAGTGGGCGCCTGTCGAATATTCAAAACGAGGTGATTTACGGGGCGAATTTCCCTTTCGAGTAAATTGGACGTTGTGGTTCCTGTTGTTGTTGGAGTATTTGTAAATCATCCTGCTTGGAACAAGACAATGATTGAATGGCCAAGGTCATACTAAGTGTTGGTAAGATCAGTCTAATAAGATTAAGTTTTGGATGTACTTGTAATGTTTTTTATATATTTGAATAAGTTTATGTATTTGTTTTTTAAGTGTATGTTTATGTATTTGAAATGGTATATAATGTCTAGATTTTTTTTTATTTTGTAATGTTTTTATTTTTAATGTATTTGATTATAATAGTTAATTTGTTTCCTTTAAAATTTCAATTTTTTTTAATTTGTTCTGAGTTTATTCGGCCTAATTAGACGTCTACTATTTGCCATACGGTAATTTTTTATTTTATATATATCCCTTTCTATTCTTCTTTTCCTCCCACCCTTCCCCACAACTTCTTAAATTTTGTATTCGATGAAGTTTATAATACCCAACACTGAACTATTTGGATAAGAAGAAAACTGAACAAAAAGCAATTCCTGCCCCAACACCCGAGAAACCACCGATGTCTACCATTTCTTCAATTCCAACGATCGAGGAAAAAAAACCTTCTGAAACATGTGATAGCTGTCCTACATATCTCATAAGAAGAGTCTCCTATTAGACTAGTGTTCACTTGGTTGCCATAAAGCAGTAGCTTTCAAATGTAACTCAACTTTTTTAAGTAGAAGCGAGAAATAGTGTGCGTAAAATAAAAAGAGATCACGAAGCAATGTTTTTACTAAAGAATGAACCAATGTACAAAGTTGCGAGATGGGCAGTTTCTGGAAGGCAGTAAATCTATAGACTTCAGATGATGTGAGTTTAATTCAGGATGGAATGTGAGGGTAAGATGGTGAAATCTGATTCAGAATAACGAAAAAACAAAAAAAAAATAAATAATCAGTATTAGATTTAGGGATAGTTCGTATTGTTTTAATAATCTAGGAAATATTTATAGTTGAAGTGTTAGTTTTATTGTTTATTGTATTGTTGTTTTTATTTTAATGAGGGAGATGAAATTTATATTTGGAAGATGAGTTTTAAAAACAAAAATATGTAGAAGGTCGTCCCGCATATGTCTGGGCACTTTAGTGTTTGTGGCGAGCTCAGCTTGTAGGTCGCGGAGTGAATATGAGGAAAAAGCGTTGGAAGTGTTGGTCGCCTAGAATAAGTAGGGTCGTCGATCCCACTATCCATATAGTGTGGGCTTAGTTGGATCAGACCTAAGTTGGGTTTGTGTTTGTTGAGAGGGAAGTTGTTTTAAGGTGTTGCTCTTACTCTTTTAGTGGTCGTTTGGATAGATTGGTGAAAGTGGGGGCAAACAAGAGGCGTTGGATTTATCATTTCACCGATGTTATGCTAAACAAGCAATAGTTTTTTTCCGCAGGTTAGTAGGTAACTTGATCTCTTATGTTTATGCTGGACTATAATTTTTCGCGCGTTATTTAGGGGATGGGGGATTTGTTAATTTTATCTTTTATTTTATTTTTTTTTGTTTTTTCGTTGCGGTTTTTTTTTATGTTTAATAGTGTAATTTTATTTTTTTCTGCGCGGTTTACTGCAGGGCGTTTTAATTTTTCGACGCGTTGTTGGTTTTAATTCTTTTTTTTTCCTTTTAATTTCTGGTGCGAGTTTATTTTGTCAGGGTTCATATTTAAGTAGTGCGATATGTGTAGTATTACTTTTTCAGTATCGTGTTTAGTAGATTTTTTTATGGGTCTTTACGCGTTGTTGCGTGGCGTGAGTTAAATTTTGTTTTTTTATTTTTTTTAATTTTTTTTGCGATTTTTTTTTGGGTATCATGGTGTAATCTCTCGCCACGCGCTCACTGTTTAAGTACAATTCGGAAATGTTACTGCGGATATTTTTTTATCTGAATGCGTCTGGTACTTTCTTGTAACATTTTTTTCCTCTCTATTTTGTGCGCCAACTATTTAAAAATAAAACTTATTGGCCCGGCTCAAATTTTTGGGTTTACTTATATTAGCCCGAAAATTGTAGCGCGAGCTGGTAGCTTGCCAGGATGTACCACACTGTTAGCGCTGTTGATGTAACAGCTACAGTGATTAAAGAAAGATGAAAGTACTTACAAAAGTCATACTAATATGAGTAAGCTAACTCTCACTTTTATGTGGAACGTTATTTTTTAAAGGTCAATCGGTCATAAATATACCTTCGAAGTCTTAAATAAATTGGTTCATACCCGAACTTCACATCGAAACTTAACATTTTGTTCTCTGTCTTGACGAGTGTCAGAATTTCATAATCTTGTTCTGATGTATGTCACCCGCTTATATTGATAATATGTTTGACCGACCAAGTTGTCTAGTTTTCTTCCCCGTAGCTTAGCTTTAGTATATAATTGTTTTTTATAGTTTTTTGTATAAAGTTCTTTCTATTGCGTAGGCATTAAAGAACAAATTATACAATGTGTTAGTAATTGTTAATTAGTATTTTCTCAGTACAATCACGGATACCTAATCTTTTGCGTCCTCAATCACGCGCTCGATTCCTCCAGGCCGTCTTCACCATCTATCTATCGTCCGAGTGCGACTCTCGCTCGAGCTCTCCGATGCTCTTTTTAATTCAAGCGCACGTCCTTTACCTACCACTCCTTAAACCCTCTGCCGGGACACCACCTATCACCACCCCAGACCATCCACCATCGACATCTCCTCCTTCTTCATCCTCTCCTTCCACCACCACTTTCCGTGACGCCCCTCTCCGGCCAGCCTCCATAAACCCCACCTCATCACCACTCAATGAACCACCCCTCATTGGTTGTGTTGCTTCCGTGGTGTAGCGTGTGTGCAAAACCCCATCTTAGACTTCCATGATGAAAAAACCTATGTCATCCTCAATATGCTTGCCTAATATGAAAGTACCAAGTGTCAACGCTCAAAAACCGCATACGTGATACTATTGATACCAGTCAAGAGTTGATTTTGACTTAATTATATATGGGTAAGAGTGTTTAGGTTCTAGTTTGATTATTGTTGTTGTTATCGAGATGGTTTTGTAGTGCGTGATTTGTTGTGGTCATTTTTTCGATGTTAGGATTCTTGAAGATGATGGGTTGTGAATGTTCTTGTGTCCAAATCATATTCTTGATTTTTTGATTTTAGGAATGGAGTAATTTATATCTGGGTGAATGTTCTCGTTGAAGTTATATGGGTTGTAATGATATTGAATAGTCATAAGTTTTTCTTAAATAATATCACTGATAAACTAAAATTATCATTATATGAAAAAAGTAAAGAAAAAAAATAAATGATGTGGATTTAGTCCGTTAGAGTACCAACCATAGAATGTGATGGTAATTGTGGTTTTGGTTCACGGACCATAATGCGGGGGGGTGTGGAAGGGGGAAGAAAAAGATATAGGGAAAAAAAAATAAAGAAAAATTAATACACATAATATGAGTGAATAATTGTATGCCGTCTCATATTGTGTGTCATAATTGTCACATAATTAAACAAGTTCGTTGGTCTAGATCAGATACGAAATTTACCCGTCCCCCCCCCCCCCCCCCCCCCCCCCCCCCACGTTGGTAAAGTCGGAAACGATTTTGAGAATTCGTAGGTATTTTATGACATGACGCCATTATTTTTTTATTTTTTATTTTCATTTTTGTTTCAAAACAACAAATATTTTCATTTCCATTTAAAAATAAAAATACCCAAATTATGGGAAACAAAAAAGAAATATTAAAATTTAAAAAAAATACGAAAAGATATAAATACAATCAATTATTTAATATAGATTATTTAATTTGTGGCTGATGTCCTTGGCATTAGATGCTCCATTAAGATTGTCGATTTCAAGAGGGAAAATGCGAGATGAGAGTCTATGGAGTCACACACATATACACAGAGGTACCATTTAATATAATATATATTTATAGTATTTACGTTATATATAACTTACGTTTAACGGGCTACTAATTAATGAAGGTAGACATTGTAAATTAGATTGGACTGAACTAATAAAGCAAGTCCATGAGGCTTTCATATGGCCGTCCTAAAAGAGGAAAAAGAAGAGGGGCTAAGTGTAACTTAGTATTGAAATACGTGTGAAAAACGTAGAGGGGGAAGGGTGAATACGTTTCCGATTAGAATCTTAAAACTTTCGTATCAAATACCCGATCAATCGCGACGTAATATGAAAAGTACCAAATATAATTTATGACTATATGAAAGCATAAAATAACCAAGTAGTCACAACACAATCATAAACATCAAGTCACAACACAATCATGAGCATAAAATAAATAGAGAGCGATAAATAAAATATAGAGCAAACCGGACACGATGATTTATAGTGGTTCGGTCACGGAGCTCCTCTCCGCCCTACTCCACTCTCCGAGTACCCAACTCGAGAGTTACTTCACTAGATCAACACGCTCCCTTTTCGGCGGAGAAAACCTTATACAACGTCGCTACCTAACCTTTATTTCCCCCCCCCCCCCCCAAACCTCCCCCCCCCGGTACTAAGCTAAAATTACAAGTATAACACCGGCTTTGTGAGAACCTGATCCAACCACATACGTCGGCTTACCCTGCGCTCGCGGTTATTACTCTACAAAGCCTTAAATACCGAGTTCTTACACACCGGGTAGAACCAACCCAAACCTGTTATGTTTTATGGCCCAACATAACAAACCTTGTGTTTTATGGCACAAACACATAAACCATCTGATCTAAATCAAATGATACAAAGAGATGATACAAACCCCCATGACTTGAGTACCCATGATCGATCTTAAAACAATTGGAGTCTTAACTGGATGTGGAGCCCAAAACCATAACATCAAGACTCGCCAAAGCATGATTTGATCATGATGAGGTTAGTCTTCTATGAAGGAAGATCACAATTTTTCCAAGCTTGTTGTGGTAGATCTTCATGTGCTTAAAAGCTTATGGTGGGTGTAGATTTCAAGATCTTGAACCTTGATTTGGAGGATCATCTTGGGTGTATGCTTACAACAAAAATGAGAGTTAGATGCATTATGATCATGGGGTTTATAGAAGCATTCCTACAGATCTAGGTGTGAAAAATGGTGGAGAAAGTGTGTTTTAGTGATGAAAAACGGATTGAAAAGGCTCCTCTATTTATAGGAAAAAGATGAATGGAACCGGCTACTGTTCATCAGATCCAAAAAATCTTTTGTAATCTTTTGTAGAAATCATTTTCTATTTTATTTTTCTTTAGTTAACTTTGTATATTTTACAAAATAAAGTGTGCAAGTTGACTATTGTATACTTGCTAAAATGTTTGTATAAAAATACTTATAAATGCAAAATGTGAAATGAGGTTTGATCATAATGCAACATAACAAAAATGTACGAAACTGTGTTGTAACATACGAGGACTTGAGACGTCGAGATGTATTGATGTATGTTGAGATAAAATATGATTATGAGTAACTTGTACACTTTACGTTTAAGTATTACAAGTTACATGTTTGTCATTATCAAGACAAACGAGAATGCGTAGATTAAATATCGTAATATTTGCACTAACAATCTCCCCCTTTTTGATGATGACAAACAAACGTGTAAACGTAATAACTCGTAAAATGTAAAGTTACTTGTATCCGCATACTACCTTTACATTACCTTCTCCGTTTACACTCTTCTCCCCCTTTTGTCAAAACAAAAAGGGTGTGTCCTTGGAGTTTAACTTCATTTCTCCCCGAAAAGGCGAGCTTGCATCATCCCTAGTGAAGTTAAAATGTTTACTTCAATGTCTTATGGTGTTGCATCCCCTAGGCAATTGTCCTTGGTTTATTGCGGATCTATTGCTCAAATTTGAAAGCTTAACCTACAAAAAGGTTAGTATCGTGCAACATAAAAAAAGATAACTTATGATGAAGAGAAATGAAAATCTACTTTGGTCGAAACGCAAAAGATTGTCGAAGAGTAAAAATGATGATGGATGCGTGCATGCTCCCCCTTGACGGATGCTCCCCGTTGTTCGAGACATCAAGATATGATTAAAAAGCTACAAGGAAAAATTAGTGCAAGTCTAGATTTGTCCTTGGACGAGTAAAATATATACAACAAAGTGCATATAAGATGCATGCTATAAATACTTGACGGAAGCTCCCCCTTGCTCGAGGGCGTCAAGTATGATCCTACAAAACAAAAAAATAGTGTAATAATAGCTGTTGTCCGTAGACAAATATGTCATATACAACAAGTGTATAGACGACCCAATATGATTGCTTGACGAATGCTACTCCTTGTTTGAGAGTGTCAAGATGAACCTACAAAAAGGAAAATAAATGTTGCAAACTTCATCCTTAGATGAGTATGCCATATACCACAAAGTGTATATGCTTGAACCTACAAAAGAAAGTTAATAATTGCAAAATTTCGTCCGGAGACAAGAATGCCATATATTGTACTGTGAATATGAGTGAACCTAAAAAATAATATGAAAAAACAAATTTCGTTCGTAGACAAGAGTGCCATACACATTAAGATGTGTATATGAATATGAACCTACAAAACAAAATATTAGTGCAATATATATACTTCGTCTTTCAATGAAGTCATATACAATAAGATGTATATATGATGCAAAATATAAATGATATAACCACAAGCATCTCAAATTAGAGGATTGTGATTATATACCAAAATATATTACGTGGTGTAGTCTTCTACTAAGAAGGACATACAACAAAAAAATGATAATATAAAATGATTCTCAAAATAAACTCCTAGAAAAACAAATTAGAGGTAAGATAATGTAAAAAAATATAATCCTACTACTTCCATCATCGTGGTTGGTTTAGGCGGTGAGGTTGTTAAGGGTTGTAAGGATGAAGATGAGACATATTTCATTACGAAATTCACTTAGCTTATGATAACATAGACGAAGATGCTTATGAGTGTCATGTTGAGGTTATGGTGGGAAGTTTCATGACTTGGCGGATGACTTAAGTTTGATAGAAGTAAAAAGGTTTATCTCTAAACCTTACCTTGATGTATGATGAAGCACAAGAGGTGATAAACAAGATGACTTTGTAAGTTGTGAAAGATGTGGCGGAAGATGGTGATGATAATGCAAGCAACTAAAAATGTATGCTTAATAATAGAGAGGTGACGATGATTATGCATTTATGAGCATGTAATGAGAAATATGGATTAAAGTATGATGAATGTGCGAAAGAGCACAAATTGACTTGATAAAGAGAAATGATCTTTATCAACCTACATAAATCCAAACAAGTTAGTACAAGATAAAAGCAAGAATATCATTTCACAACATGATAGCTCAAACATTTATACTAACAAATGCGAAAGAAACTCGTTCACATATTATCATACGAATGACTTAACAATAAAACACATAGATAGTCATATATACGGATAAATCATGTTCACAAATAGACACATAAATAGAAAAACTCTTAAATTAAGAGAAGAAGAGGACATATGTTGCTTAAAATGTCATAATACATGTTTGAAGAGTATTGGGTAATTCTATGAGTTTTAGACGGACTTAAGAGCTAGATAAGTCAAAAATTATTATTAGGAAGCCATAATACATGTATAAGATACCTAATTAAAGTGTTGGACACAAAAGTTAACTACCCTAAATGGCAAAAGTGCCTTCTATAGAACCGGCCTGGGCGGTTCCATCTACACAATGGAATTGGCTTTGCTGCAGATGGAACCGGCCCCTGCAGACAAGGTTCCTTAAATCTTAAGAAATCTTATAAATGTCCTAAATGATTTCTAAACCTATTTTTTTGCTTGAGATAATGATTAAATAGAGTTTCTTGATAATGCAAAAGGATCATGGAAAAGGTCCAACGCTTAGATCCTATGATTTTATACTATACCAAATGCTCCAAATTCTAGAGGGGAATGACAATCAAGAACAATGAATTGCAGAAAAAATAACCAAAAGCCTAAACGATTAAGTATACAAATAACTTTTCAAGAATTCAAACATAAACAACACAAGAAATAAAGACAATCATACACGAACATGTTACAAATAGTTCAATTAAACGCATGCATAATGAAGAAGATGATTTTAGATTAGCAAATCGATTGCACTAACAATGACACGAAGGATACTGATTATATGCTTGTCTCTTATTGAATTTGAGTTCGTTTATTTGTGAAAAATAAGTATCAACCTTTTTATATTGTTCCGTCGCTTGTTTGTCGATTACGGTTTCGAAAGGAAGATCATAGACTTCTACAAGAATACCAACAATACTTTGACATAACATAAGTACACAACTAGCAAGTATATCATGTAGCAATGTCATATAAGGAACTAGATGAAAACATCATACAAATTAAGTTTTAAGCATGCATAAACCAAAACATCATACAAATAGATTTAACGAATGCCAATCAAGGAATAAGAACTATCAAACATTGAATTATCCATATCAAAATTATCATGTATCAAAATGACAAATTACGAGATCATACGAGATATCATATATGAGACAAAAGTACTTCAAATGCAAACATCATGCAAGTCCATGTTTAACCCTAACAATTTTGTAAAACGGAATACATTCATAAAAGCATTTAAAAACGAAACAAAACCTTTCCTAAGGATTACGCATTTTTCAATTAATTGAATAGTTATCAAACACTAAAATAACGACAAAGCAAATAATCAATCAAGAACATATAATCAACACATGTATATGCAAAGCAAGATGTCAAGATAGATTAACGAAGAAAATATCATATTTACAACTAGTATGGAAAACATAGCATTAGTGGTGTTTGGAAGATGGAGAAAAAGTTGGTGAACTAGTAGTTATAGAAGATTGACAAGGATGAAATGACAATATCAAAATGTGTAGATAATTTTAACGAAGTATTTTTAAAATGCTCATTTTTCAACAAGACCAAAAATATTAAAACCTTTGGCGGAAACGTCATGACCAAAGATTGACCTTTTGTTATTATCGTAGAAGTTAACAATAATATATTACAAATCCTTTGAGAATATCTTTACATGAAACTAGACTCAATTATCTTTAAAATGGCGGGTGACACAACTTCTAATTCCATACGATTGATTTTATACAAAATTCCTAAAATGACCCATTTTCTACAAAACTTGTTGTTTCAATCTTATACATGGCTAAAATGACCGAAACTCGACTTCTATAACTTGACGTAACATAAAAACTTCCAGAATTTATTCTTAAAATATATACTTAAATATCAAAGACACACTTGGTCTAAATGAACCGCGACACCGTTCTTTTATAGGTTTTGCCAAACACTAGTTTTGGCCCGTTTTAACCAAAACAATAACTTATTACTTTGACCCGCTTTGAAAAATATTTTTAAAACTACAACAAGACATCATTACACTTCATCTTCACTTAAGTATTTCAGATGAAACATTCAAGTTGTCAATCCTACTTTGATGTGCATAAATTTTATGACAATATTTTTCAAAACACTTAACTAAATTACTTAATTCCTAAGATAATGAGATTTTGCATCTTGTTGATATAGCATATGCAAAGAAGGATCAATATGCCTATATGAAGTGCACGATACCTAGCATAAGCCGTAATATGCATATTCATGAAATCAGAAAGCTAACACATAAGTAACATGGCATCCTAAACGCTAATGAAAACAACAAGCTCACATATAAGATGCAAAGAGTATATAATACTAATTAAGGTGCAATAAGTAATCATATACCATATTACACATTTTAAACCTCACTTCTACTTATATGACTTACCTAAGCAATTAAGGAAATACATTTTCAACAAAATTAGGAGTTATCCTAAACACTCCTTTCGAAACCAAGTTGATATATAATTTTCTTAAATCAATCAAACAAGCGAAAGAATTGACACATATGTGTAGAAATCAAAAATGAAAAATGAACAATGACAATTACAGGATAATAAATAGAAGACAAACTAACCTAACCCTAAAAACTAAATAGACCTAAACAAGTGAGCCGGGCCTATAGGCCTTATTAGCTAACATCCGCCCTCAAACTCACAATGCCACAGCGGTGAACATTGGGAGTTTGTCGAACATAAAATAACAAAAACAATCGAAAAACAAACACAGAGCGGAGCATCCCAGAGTGCAGACTCGGTGCTAAATGAAGTTTTAATCCGATGCAATTTAAAGTGTAACAAGGCGACATCAGTCAAGTCTCAGACAGACGGACCAAAGTGACTGGAAAACCAAAAAAATGGAAAAACAAACACAGAGCGGAGCATCCTAGAGTGCAGACTCGGTGCAAAACAAGCAGACAGCAAACAAAGCAGCAGATTCAAGCAGACAACAAAACAAAATAGATATGAAATCAATAATCACGTACACAATAATATGAACATTCTACAAAGTGAAACACACTAAGTTACCAAGTTTGCTTGGCCTGTCAGGTTGGTCATTTCACTGAAATCAATTATCCAATTTGCTTCCTCAACCTACTTTTCTGCAATATCTTCTTATCTATTCGTTCTTGTGTTTACTTCTCCGTCTGACTGTGGATTCTTTCTTGCTCTACGAACAAATCACCATAGCGATTCTGTAGAGTTTTCTCTAATTCTTTCTGCTTTTGAACATCTTCCCGGATGTTACTAATACGATTTGATGCTGCCAAATGCTCTTGTCTTTTTAATGCTTTCAAGCACTTATATTCTATTTCAGCTGTTTCCATATGCTTAAAGGTTGCTTCTACTTGTGACCAGATTTTTGCAGCTCGCATCTTATATCTATTTGTAAGAAGCTTTATCTTTTGCTCTGAGCGTAGCGCCTTCTTTGTACCATCATCCATTCTCTTCTTCATAGCATCAAACTCATTCTGTAATGCAGTAAGTTTCTCCATGTTTCCAGCATTACTAGAGAGACCATACACATCGTGGGTGGGGAAGTACATAACGTCATTTAAGCAAGTCTTGTGTAATTCAACAAATTTATCAATATCTTCATCATCATGGCCAATGGCCACACACAGGAGTTTTGCCTCCTCTTTCTCAGCCTTTACCTGAGCAATCCTATCAGACATATCATCTTCCATCTTCTCCTCTGGTTTTTCATCATCTACGGGAACTGGTTGGACATTTAGCATATACTCATTCTTGGGATGCGAAAGATCAGTCAAACCTAAACGCAAGTTCCGTCTCATATCAGCTTGCCTCGCACGCTTGAGTTTAACACTATCACGCATTTCCATCTCTTCATTCATGTGAAGCTCATCCCTTATGGGAGTTCCTTTAGGAGTGACCTGAAATGAGTAATCTGGAACTTGTGGTGTTGGGAGGTTCATTTTTTTTGCCTTTTTTAGTGGTTACAGAATCATTTATTTTGTTTTCTTGGAGTATAGCCGATGGAACATCCTACCTTTATGTAATTTTGTTCTTTGCAACATCTTGTTTTCTCAATCGCGCTTCCTTATCGGCCCTCCTTTTACCTTCTAATTCTTCAATGGTGGTAGGGAATTTCGGCTGATAAACAATGGGACTTTCACCAGTAACATCATAAAGACCAAGAGGAGGCCTTTTTTCAAACGGGATTTCAGCATGGTAGTCGATCCCCTTGCTCTGATTTTTGCTAAGCCTATGATCAAACCCGGCGGCTTTAAGTTCTCTCATCCTTTGTAAGGACGTGAGCCTCCTAGCCTCTTTAAGTTGATTCTCGCGCGCCTTTCTCTTAGCCTTTTAACCTCTCGTATTGGATAAGCGGGGCCGTGCCTCAGAAAGCATTTCTTTTTTCATCTTGGTCCATATCAACCAGATCAGGGCCGACAGGCTTGGATTCCGGGTTTGGGTCAATTTCTCTATGGCGCAGCTTTCTCGGATCATCGCCGGCTTCATAAGTTCCTTCTTTGGCATAGGCATCGTCAAGGAGTCTCTCGTAGCACTGGAGGCACTGAGATGGGGTACGGCCGGCAAGCGGGGCAATTGATCTCCACTGACTTGGCAAGAGCTTGGAAAGATGAAGTAGCTTTTCGTCTTCTTGTTGAGTCGAGTCAATCTGTACAAAAGTTGTGAAAAGAACAGAATACATGTTAGATTTTATAAAAAAATGGTATAAACGAACGATAGATGTTAAAGGAAAAAGAATGAAGGTGTATTCATATGCACTCAAGGGTATGTAGAAAGATATTAAACAAGATTCTACATGCTTAGAAATCAGTCGGGCTAAAGTATATGTGGCGGTAATTCCTAATCAGAGTTTTATGTAAATTTTGGAAAGAGTGAAATTCAGGGTATTGTCCACCACATTATAGAAACAACATACTGAGTATATTTCAAATTATCAGACAGCTTAGGCATTGAAAGAAAAAACCAAATAGGAACAAACAAACATACCTTTTTAATAGAATGATCAAGCCATTGGTACCAGCGAGCCTTACATTGTTTTGGGTCTTTACGAACAAGTAAGGAAGAAATGCGTGACCACTGATTAAGACCATATTTCATAACACCAACTTTTAAAATCTCATCTTCGGTGTTTTTCCAAATACCACCCTTCATTGTTATCCTCATCGCTATCGGTTTTCAATTTTCTGGATGATTAGTTGATGATGTCTTCCTCCATCTTCGGTTTTCTGGATGATTTTCAATTTTTGCTTTCGATTTTTGGTTTTCTAGATGATCGATCAATCGTTAGTTGATGATGTCTTCCTTGTTTATTGATTTGATTTTAGGTTTGTTTGTTTTCATTCCTATTTATACTAAACAAAAATGGCAGTTTACTCTGTCAGTGATCTCCCCCTTTTTTCCTTTCTATTTACGAATGGCGGTTTACTCTTCGGTCGGTTTACTTTCCTAATTTCCCCCTTTTTGCCTTTCTATTTACAAACGGCGGTTTACTCTTCGGTCGGTTTACTTTCCTAATCTCCTCCCTTTTTGCCTTTCTATTTACAAATGGCGGTTTACTCATCTGTCGGTTTACTTTTCTAATCTCCCCCCTTTTTTGCCTTTCTATTTACAAATGGTGGTTTTCTCATTTGTCGGTTTACTTTTCTAATCTCCCCATTTTTGCCTTTCTATTTACAAATAGCGGTTTACTCATCTGTCGGTTTACTTTCCTAATCTTCCCCTTTTTTGCCTTTCTATTTACAAATGGCGGTTTACTCATCTGTCGGTATACTTTCCTAATCTCCCCCCTTTTTGCCTTTCTATTTACAAATGGAGTTTTACTCATCTGTCGGTTTACTTTCCTAAAGGTATTAGCCGATAACCATTGTAATTATAGATACAAATGTCATAGACAAACGATTAAGGTAAACTAACCAAGCTATTGAATAATACCAACAATCGAACGCGTATTTAGAGTATACAGGAATTACACGGTGTTTCCTTTATGATTAAGAACTTTGCTTGACCTTCTCTGCTCTTCTTAGCCTCTGAAAATCGTCTTTTGTGATTAGGGTTTCAAAAATATAGTTAAGCACACCCTAAATTCGTGTTTAGGGTTTTGTATTTATTGCTGCTGGAATTAAGTCGATACGCTGTATCCGTTAAGCTCGATACGGCGTATTGGTGTTTCCTTGGAGTAGGGACCACGTTTGTCATCATCCAGATTGTTCTTCGAGTATATCTTCTTTGATACGGCGTATGATGCATTCTGAATACGGCGTATAGGTGATTGTGTCTTTGTGATTTCTTGTGAAGTTTAGGCGCAGATACGCCGTATCTTCTTGATGGATACAGTGTATTGAATGTCAGATCAGTAGGTTTCTTGATTTCTTCGTTTTAAGTTTCAAAATGTGTGCCTTTTAGTTAATATTCACCAATTGCTTCATAATTACTGCAAATAACTAATATAGCAGATTAAGTACCAATTCATGCAATAATTATATCAAATGGGTAATTTACATGGAATAAATGATGCTATAAAAGTGACGTTATTTGATATCATTAAATATTCCCCCACTTGAATCCTACTTGTCCTCAAGTAGACTTTAGAAAGTTTTGTAAAAATTTATCCCAACCTAAGTTTAGGATCTTTTC
>BQNB010050398.1:0-41526 GCA_026074375.1 Tanacetum coccineum | reverse complement strand
ACCATTTTTCTCCTTTGCTTTGTTTTTACTTTCTCTCTCTAAAATCTATTTTTTCTTATTTTTGTGTTTTGGTGATGAAATGATATCCTAACAATTGGTATCAAGAGCTAACCGGGGGTGTATTGTATTCGAGTGTGTTGTGTTTGTGATTTCATTTTTTATGAGCTCATTGGTTCGGCGTTGTTCATTGGCTTACAAGCGTTTCGTCATAGTCATTTCTTGCGTGGCTAAGACAAACACAAGGACGGAAAGAAGAAAAGAACGAGCTAAGTAATTGTGTAGACCGAACGAGCTTCATCCTTGTTAGGATCGAACGAGGGTTTTAAGCGTGGACCGAACGAGCTTCATCTTTGTTTGATCGAACGAGTGGTCTTTGTTTGGATCGAACGAGTGAGGTTCGAACGAGCAAGGATCGAACGAGCTTGGATCGAACGAGTTGATCGAACGAGTTGATCGAACGAGAGGATCGATCGAGAGGATCGAACGAGTTGATCGAACGAGTTGATCGAACGAGAGGATCGATCGAGAGGATTGATAAGTGCTTAATTACACATATCTTTTACCTCTAAAAACGAGCTTAAATGACCAAAAACAGACAAAAACTGCCAAATATATGTTTGTTTTGCATTTGTATTGTGCAGGAAGTGGATATCAACAAAAAGACAGAAAACCAAGCCAAAATGACAAAACTGAGCATGGAATGGAAAAGACTGTGCAAAATCAAGGCCAAAGTCCAAAAATGTCAAAGTCAGAGTCAATACTGAAGAATCAGCAGTCAAACCGGAGCCGGAACTGAAGAATACTATTGAATGCAATCTTAACCCATCTGATGGGCCGGGAAAGCCCAATAAGTATATCTATGAAGACTGTGAAGACCAAATGGGCCCTCAATCAATTTCAACAGCCCATTTGTGTGCAATTGACAAAGACTGTGAAGACTTTGAAGACCCAATCCTAGCCCAGTTACAGCCAATCTCAGCCATTGTACACACAAAACCCACTCCATAACCTTATTGGGCTTGAAAAAGCCCAATAACCAAACCTGTACCTTATTGGGCCTTAAAAAGCCCAATAACATAAGCCTAAACCTTATTGGGCCCAAACCCAAACCTAATAGGCCCAATACAAGCCCAAAAGCCCAATACACAAACCCAAGCCCAACAAAAGCCCACAATCAATTTTTATAAACTTTAGGGGCTAAATTGCCAATTTTGAAAGTTGTTTTAAAAAGAAAAATAGAAAAATAAAACACAAGGACCATTTTTGCAATAACCCCTAACCTTCTTTATCCCTTTTAGTAATAAACAGCAGGGACCATTTTTGTAATTCACCAAAACCCCTTTTATTCTTTTAAGTTA
Organism: Tanacetum coccineum; assembly: GCA_026074375.1. NCBI lineage: Eukaryota > Viridiplantae > Streptophyta > Magnoliopsida > Asterales > Asteraceae > Tanacetum > Tanacetum coccineum. The sequence continues at coordinate 40,168 of BQNB010050398.1, read as the reverse complement.
TAAAACGGAGGGACCAAAGCTGTTATTTCCCAAACCTTCATTATAACTAAAAAAGGGCTCAAAAGAAATTGACAAGAGAAAGAAAGGTGGAGGGCTGTTTTTGCATCTTTTCCAAAGTTTTCTTTTAAACCTGCAACCACACCCCGTACCCGCCAAAACCCAAACTACCCTTCCCCACGGTTTTCTTGCCATACCACCTCCCAAGTACCTTTCCCAGCTCAACATACCCTGTCCCTACAACCATCACCCCTCTTAACCCTCACCCTGACAAAACATCAACCCGAACGCAACCCTCTTCAATTGGTGAGATTGATACAAGGCAAAACAAAGGGTTAGGATTGCTTGGGAAGGCATTGTACTCTCACAAGAAACACAACCCATGAGCCAGAAAGGTTTTGAGCTTGTATAAAAGAGCCAAGAGCAAGCCGAACCCACCACACCATTGACAACCTGTTTTTTATTTTTCTTAGTTTAAAATTTACTTAAGCTTGCTTTATAATCATTGTACTCAGTTTCTTTTTAAGTTTTTATTGTAATTTTTTCAGTTTTAATAAAAGTTAAGTGTGTTTGTGAAAATTGCCATTGTCGAAATTTGAAGTATCATTTGAGTAGTTTAATTCTGTTTAAATTGATTAAACATGTGTTAAAGTTATTTAAACTTCCTTGTAACCATATTTTATAGCTTTTACTAAACAAAAAAAAGCCAAAGAAACCCGAATTTATAAGTTAAGGGGGTGTTTGGTTTAGTCCCAACATGGGTCATTTTGGGTTTGTTGTGGGTCAAGCTCACTCAGCCAACTTTGGCTGAGTGTGTAGGCTTCATTAAGCCATTTAAATCACCATTTTTAATTTAAAAATAAGTTTTTATGCCTCTTTTGGTTTCTGTCAAAATTTGAATAAACCAACTCAAGTTTAAGTGCTCAAGCTGCTTATGCAGCTTAAGCACATTGTTTTTGTGCTCATTGTTGATGTTTCTAGCCATTTTAAAGCATCCCTTGTTCTGTCCCTTTGGTTTGACCAAGTATAAGTCAAAACTTGGCTTTGCAAATTTTTTTAGAACCCTCAAGTTTAAGACACAATATCAGCAGCTTATATTGTTTCCTAAGCTCTCAAATTTTGGAAATAAGCTCAATTGCCTCCCTTTGTTATCTGTTTGAGGTTTGTTTTGACTAAAAAGCTTTTATAAGCTTATTTCAATAAGCTCAAAAACCCCCCTAGCCACTGTTGCATGTTACCCTGGTGCTAGACACCATTTTCAGCCCCCTTTTTATAGCTTATTTTGTACTAGACCCTAGGATATTTTTGCTTTTTCTTGTAGCTTATTAGTTCCCTTTTAATTCCCTATAATCTTACAGCTTATCTCCTCCTTTAGCTTAGCTTATTTTAGCCTTAAAATCCCAATTTTTCTGTTTTCTCTTCAAAACTGTTTATAAGAGCTTAAATACTCCCCAAGCTTAATTTTTTAGGGCTTATTTTAGAAAAACTAGGGCCTTATTTAGGACTCCCCTTATCCTTATTTATTTGCTTTCACATTGGTTTTGTAGCTTATATTGTGCCTTAAAACCCCAATAAGAAAGCAAAATAAGCTCATAAGCTTATTGAGTTCTGTCAGCCCAATAAGCTCATGTTTCTGGCTTATTTAGACCCCTTCAGCTTATGCTCCTTTTATGAAAAATGTTCTCCTAAGTCCCTTTTACAACTTTGCTTTTATAGCTTTTGCATAATAAGCTGTTAGGACCCACTTTGTAATCGGGGTCCACTTCAGGGACCATTTGTGTAATTTCTTCTTTTGTAGTTACCTCTGTTAGTCCCTGTGGTTAGTTAGCCTGTTACCCCGTTTGTCCTTGTGTCCTTTTCACTGTTAGTCCCCAAAGTTAACCACAGTTAGTTTATTTAATTTAATTAATTAAATTAGGTTTAGATTTTAATTAGTTTAATTACTTTAAATTTAAACAGTAAAATTTGGGCATTTTTATATTTTTAGAATTGTTAACTTTTTCTTTATTTAATCTCATTTTTTCAGAATTTTTATAACTTTTATTTTTTGTCTTTTTCTATTTACTTAGTTTTAATTAGTTTTTAATCTTTATAAATTCATAAAAAATCAGAAAATTAATAAAAAAATATTTTTCTTTTTTACAAAATTTTCTTTTGTCATTTAGTGTCTAAGAAAAATATAAAATTTAGTGTAGGCTTAATTTTTCTTAAAATTCAGTTTTAGACCCGTTTTTACCGGGTACGTTTTACCGTTTCTTTTCGTTTAGCATTCAAACGACCTCCGTTTTAGTTCTAGTTTTCTTTATTTTTCAAATTAAGTTAATTAGAATTTAATTTTGATTTTTAATTTAATTTAGCATTTATTTTCTTAATTTTTAGTATTTAGGTTTTCCGATACCTTATTCTGTTCCCCGTATTTTAGTATAAATCTAATTTTAGGATTTCTCTATACTCTAACTTTGTTTCCGTTGTTTTTAGATCTCCATTCTCTTATACCGGTTTCCCGTAGATTAAAATTAGATTTTATTTAATTAATCTTAGTTTTGTAATTATATCAGTGTTCACATCATATTCCTTCATCAGTCAATTTTCTCATCAAACCAGGAATTTTTTTTTAACTTTTTTTTCAATTGCAGCCTCGTTGGGACATAGACCGGGAATATCTTTCGGGAATTTTTTATTATTGATTCTCATCTATATTAATCTCCTTTGGTAGATTTTAACCTTTTGCTGGGTAAGGGCATTTGGTTGAGATTTGTATTTGAGTTGTTATATTTTATATATTACTATATCACGAATCAATTTTTTTGGCGCCGTTTGCCGGGAGAGGCATTTGTACGATTGTTATCGACTTTGATTCTGAAACTTGTCTTTGATTATTTATCATATTAAAAAAACACAAAAATATTATTACTTTTCGTTTTATTTATATATATATATAAAATATTAAAAAAAAAAAATCAAAAATATAAAAAAATTGTCCATAAAAAAAAAAAAATTAAATTCATAATTGGTAAAAATACTAATATATTGAGATCTCATTGAGGTATTATAATTAGTATTTTTTTAGTTTATTTGATAGAATTTTGGTTATGATTAAGTTCGTTTATTCAAGTATGTGGTAATCAAGGTAAAATTCAATAATGGTAAGGATTTATAAAAGAAATATTATAATTATACAGTTATACATAACTCAATGAACATACTGACTTCTATATTATTTATGAATTATCTTCATAATAAGTTCCGGTGAACTACTGAGTTCCCAATCGAACTAAAGATTTTAAAACTTGCCTTCTGTGTCACTTACGATATACGGCTCACCTCAGTCTGATTGACAAACTATAAGAGGGTGTAAGGTGGGTTTGTTCCTAGAATACGCCCAAAAGGAGAAATAAGGCTTCGCGCTATTTCCTACTCCTCCCCTCACCTGTGCGGTTTTTCGTCTGAGAGATACCTGTGATGTCAAGATCGTTTATTTGGGCTTAAGTTGTCTATCTCTTGTCCGTTTAAAATAGACTGTGAATATATTTTAAATCAAAAATCCAAAAACTTAGTGTAAATTTTCTTTTAAACATTTCTATTTTGTGCATGCGCACTCGATCCAGTCCCGTGAGCAGCGTCCTCCACCAGAGAACCGCCAGTTATTATCGAACACTCTTCGTATAAGAATAACCATTGCAGGAAGATCTCACGTAGAGCCAAGAATGGCAGACACTCGCAACTATGGGCTCAATTGCTCCAAGCACCAACCGAGGGGTACGAGGATGCCAATTTCTTATTCTGAAATGGTGGCAACAATTTCGTACCTGAGGCATGGGTTATCATTCTTGTCCGAACAAAACAGTTCTTCGGACATGACAAAGAAGACCAGCATGCTCATATCGTTACTTCAACAAGATCACCTCCACAATGAGGTGTCCCAATGTCCAATTGCCTGTCGATTAAGCTTTGCTTTTTTCCATTCTCTATCGGGGAGCGCCGAATATGCTAGAAAAAGAACCCCCTCGATCTATTCAAACTTGGGACGATCTTGTATCCAAATTCATCAACCAGTTTTTCCCTCCCTCTAAAACGACGAATCTTCGCAATGAGATCACCAGATTTCAGCAAAGGTTCGATGAATCATTTTATGAGGCTTGGGATCGTTTCAATGATTCTATTAGGGCATGGTCCACTCCATGGTTCTCAAAGAATTGCATCAACTTGATTACATTCTATAATGCCTTGACATTATTGATCAAGATTCATTGAACTCCCTCCCCCCCCCCCACCCCCCCCTCCCCCCCCCCCACCCGCAGCAGGTGGAAAACTTTTTGGACCAAAATGCTCGCGAAAGGTTTAAAAATCTCGAGAGGAAGTCCAAGGTTGTAAAACGAGCTAAGGCAGTTAGTTGCCAAGGTACGTTGCGAACGCTTCCACCCAAGTGTTTCACTGATGTTGCAGAACTTAAGGTTATTGTTCGAGAGCATCTGTCTTAGACAGAAGAAACCAAGCTTCTGCTCCAGCTCCAGCTCTGCACCTGGTCAAAGCAGTGGAGCTAAGTTGTGTTACTTGCAGGTGGTGCCCACATTTCTATCAATAATTGTCCAGCCACTCATTGGCGACGTTTATCGGGACAACATTCTGAGTATGTGTCACAGCCGCTGCACTAATTACAACCAAGAGTAGCTCCAATTTCCGACCTCTAATGGTTTGCAAAATATATTCAGGACCTCAGGTTTTTCCACTCCGTTCAGAACTCTAAGCTAAATTATGCTAACAATTTCAATCGGGGAATACTTTAAACCAAAACCGGGAGAGCAAATTTCAACCAAAACAGGAGGTGGAAATTTTAATAGTCCAATTTCAGTCAAATCAAACTTCATAGACCCCAGGTCTAACATGTCTCCAGTCTTATCAAGGCCCGTTCCCAGACACACAGTGTCACAAAGAACGATTTTGACTATTCGTCAAGGAGTAGGCTAATGATGCTATCATGAGTAACATGCAAATAACCACCAAAACCAGGGTCGAGCTGCAAATCGAAATCAAACAATTGAACAATCAAATGGAAAATCTGACTGATATGTTGGCTAAGTTTGTAACTGCCAATACCGCTTCTACTTCAGGGTCAGGGACACTACCTGGTAACACAGGTACTAACCCTAGAGAAGACTTAAAGGGTATCACTTACCCGAAGCGGTGTTGCATATCAAGGACCTCCAATTCTACTTCTTCAGTTGTGAAGCCCAATACCCGATAGGTGACAAGGACCAGTGCACCATTCTTGTTCACAAGTACGCACACCGTCTAACACCGGTGGGTGTGCCGTCCTGAACCATCACAACTCCAGTTTTTTGAGCCCATTATTGCTCATGTTGTTGCTCCCGTCCAAACAAAACCTTCAGGTTTCTCTTCCATCTCCTTCGAGGTGTGATTAATGAAAAGAGCCGTAATCAAGCTATGAACAATCGAAAAATTCTATGAAATCTTCAATAGAGTAAGAGTTTCGAGATTAGCTTTACGGATGTCTTGTTTTGAATGGCCCAAATTCGCCTGACTCTAAAAACCTTATATTGGGAATAAAGTGAAACTTACTGAAGTGGCTCGAACTTTCAATGAACCTTGTCTAGCTCGAACTTGATGATATGAGCATTGTTTGGCGGTTATCCTAAACAAGTTACCCGAAAAACTTGGAGACCCCGGCAAGTCCTGATTCCTTAGTGAATTTCCAGGGATGGAGGGACGGCTTAGCATTAGCGATCTCTGGTGGTTGCTAGCATTAAATTTTATGCCATTTTCAGTCTGGGAAAAGCTTGTTCATTCCTGATCTTACTCCAGCTTGCATGTACAGAACTTGCGGATCGATCAATTTCTAAACCAATGGAATTGCAAAAAGACATTCTCCGTTTTAATAGTTGGTGTATTTCACTTTCCAGACCGACTTTGTTTGGTTGTTAGGATTTTGGATTCCAGACCCCCGAGTCCTTTAATTCTCGGGAGGATGCTTCTTTAAAACCAGTCGGTGCTTTGATTGTATGTGCACAAGGCGTGACTTAATCTTAGAATAGAATGAGCCATCAGCTTACAATTTGGATAAGACTTCGAGTATTACTGGCCAATTACACTCACTGACGGCAAACTAAGATTGACGTCTTGGATATGGCTTTGTGAGGAATACTCTTCAAGAAGTTCTTGTTTTAAGATATAATCGCGAGTGGATTTCCATCCGTCTTTGATCCAATTGTTGTAATTCTTCTCCTTACCCTAACTCCATTTGGGGATAGTTGATTCCTGTTCTCGAGGAAGCCAGAACTCTTTCCCTTGTCTAGCAGATGATCCGGATTGTCCAGATATAATCATCATTTACTATTGATCTGAGGGGGACATTCTTATTCTAGACGCCATCTTGAATGTGGAACACCACTTCCCCCTACCAAGTCAAGGAACTTCTCTCCAGAAATCTGAATGAGATTAAAGGTCTGTGAAACTTATACAGCAATTCTTCCGTTGATGAATCTACTGAGGTTGTTGAACTCAAGGAAACTGCCTCCATTCGAGTATGCATTTTTGGAGGGCCGACAACATGATTGGCCGGTCATTATTGCAAGTGTTGGATGTTGAGGAAAAAATCTAGCTCTCGTAAAGGTGCCTAAATTAAGTCCCACAAGCGAGCTCTCGCTTGGAAACTCTCCGACAGTCAGGGTATCACCCCGGAATTTTGTACCCACAAGTTCTTATGAAGAAGACTATGCTACAGCAGAATTCCAACATATAGAGGGTAAATCCAAAAATCCACGATGTTATTAAAAAGGAGGTGAAAACTTCTCGAATCTGGTTGATTTACCCCTATTTCTCCTGACAGTCCTGGGCTTAGCCCGTAACTTTGTGTACCAAAAAAAGGGAGGGAATAACTGGGTATTATGAACGAGATAATGAGTTGATTCCAAACTCGTTTGGTTACCGGATGGCGGGTATGCAATTTGGACTATCGTAAGTTAAATGAAGCCAACCCAGCAAAGACCACTTCCTCTAATTAAAAAATCGTTTAATGGACAAAATGCTTGATGAGATTAGCGGGGGATTGATACTACTGTTCCTCGATGGTTTCTCCGGATATTTCCAAAGCCCCTTGACCCCGTGATCAAGAAAAGACTACTTATACTTGCTCATAGGAACATTTGCCTACCGTCGCATGCCTTGGGCTTATGCTATGCTCCAGGCACATTTCAATGATGTATGTTAGCAATCTTTCATGACATGGTTGAGAAGACGATGGAAGTCTTTTATGGACGAACTTCTCGGTCTTTGGGGGAATTCTTTCCAAAAACTGCCTCTACCGTTTAGAACCGCAGCTTTTCATAGGTGTGATGACACCAACTTAAGTCTTCTTAACTGGGAGAAGAGCATTTTATGGTCAAAGAGGCATTGTCTCGGCCATAAGATTTCTAAAAAAGGGATTGAGGTTGACAAAGCCAAAAGCGATGTCGATTGGCAAAATTACCTCATCCCACCACGTCAAAGGAATTAGGACGTTTTCTCGTATGCGGTTTTTTACCGGCGGTTCATCAGGATTTCTCAAAAATATCCGACCAATGACCTTCTCCTTGAGAAGATTATTCCATTATTTTTCTGGATGACTTATTCGAGCTTTCCCAAACAATTGAAAAATAGATTAGGAAGCTCCTAATCTTGATTGCTCCAGACTGGGACCTCCATTTGAACTTGATGTGCGATGCAAGCGATTTCGCCTTAGGATGCAGTTTTGGGGCAACGTCATGAGAAACATTTTCGGCCTATCCACTATGCTAGTAAGACGCTTGATCGAAAGCACAAACGGAATAACACTAACGACTGAAAAGTATTACTTTGCCATAGTGGATGCTGTCGAGTATTCAGGTCTTACCTATCAGGAACAAAAGCATAGTGCAAACGGAAATTCCGCCTTAAGTATCTTTTTGCAAAATAGAGTGCATGCAAGATTGCTCCGATGGGTTCTCCTCCTCCAAGAATTGACTTCATAAGTTATTGATACTAAAGGAGCCGAGGGAACCTCGCAGCCGATCATCTGTCCAGATTGGAAAACCCGTATGAAAAAACGTCATGATCCTAAAGAGTAAATGAAAGTTTTCCTCTTGAGACGTTTAACATATGGTGACCTTTTACGTGGAGATGTAGACCCCGTGGTTTGCGACTTTGCAAATTACCACGGGGGTAGATTATTGTGAAGGGCATGTCGACAGCAGAAAAAGTTTGTCAAAGTGTTAAACACTATTTCTGGACGACCCCTTTTGTTTAAAATTTTGGGGCGGATCAAGTGACAGGCGATGTGTGCACGGCAATGAAAGCTCTTGAGATTTCTTAGCTTGCACAATGGACCACCGGGGGACATCATGGTGCAAACCTCACAGCCAAAAAGATCTTTGACTCCCGGTTTTTCTTCTGGCCCACCTCTATAAGATGCCCTACGAGTTTGTCAAGAACTGTTGACTCGTGCAACGTCAAGGAAAAACTTCACAACGTGTTGAGATGACTCAAACTCCATCCACGTGGGTGACTGAAAATCTTTTGACATGTGGGGCATCGACTTGATTGGGCCCTGTTCCCGTCTTCACGAAGGAATACAAGTATATTCTCGTGGCGAGTCGGACTATTGTCAAAATGGGTTGAAGCGGAAAGCGCTCCCCAATGATGCGACGAGTAGTTTGCTAAATTTTCTGATATAATCTCTCTTCGCCAGATTTGGTGCTCCCGTGCATCATAAGTGATCGCGGAACAATTTTTGTATATGACCAGTTTACAAAGGTCATGCAAATATATGGAGTTACTCACCGTCTCTCCACCGACTTATCACCACAAACAAGTGGGCAAGTGGAAGTATCAAATCGTGGCTTGAAAAGAATCCTTGAAAGGACCATAGGTGAAAACCGTGCCTCCTGGTCGGACAAACTAGATGATGCACTATGGGCTTTCCGCACAGCTTACAAAACACCCATCGGGTGTACTCCTTACAAGCTTGTGTATGGAAAGGCATGCCATCTTCCGATCGAGCTTGAGCAACAAAGTATGTGCCTTAAAGCAAGCAAACTTCGATCCTGTAAAATACGGGTGATCACCGGAAGTTAACTCAATGAACTTAATGCAACTTCGTGATCATGCCTATGAGAACTCTTTATTATTAGGCCAAAAACAAAGAGGCTCATGGACTCTAAGATACAAAAACCGTGTTTTCAACATCGGTGAATCGATGTCCTCCTCCTTTAATTCAGATTAAAGATTTTCTCGGGCAAACTAAAATCCCGTTGGAATGGCCCTTTCCACCACCCACTAGAGTATTTCCATACGGCATGTTGAGCTTTCTCAAGCCAAGGGCCAAATTTCAAAGGAATGGTATCGGAGTCAAGCACTACTTTGGAGGGAACGTACCACACTTGGTAGTTCCAGATCTCCAAACTTTCCCCAAGGATCAATAAATCCTTGTGATGGGTCAAGCATCGTGACCATAAACAAGCGCTTCGTGGGAGCGTACCCAGAGTGCTTATCGTAGTTGTAATAAGTGTCGTTGTTTTCTTGGATGTGTTGTGTAAGATAGCTTGTCTGTTTCACATTACCCGATGTTTTCAATGTTGTTGTTATTATCAGGATTTGCCACTGGTATTGTGAAGACTCCCAGTTTTGTCATTCATCAAGAGTTTCACATTCTTCAGCTTCAATTGGAAGTCCGATATCCTAATCTTATTCGACTATCGTTTTATCTTTTGGCATACCTCATAAACGGCCCTAGGATTAATGTAGTACCTTCAAAACATCGAGGACGATGTTTAGTTTAGTTTTGGTGGGGTTCTCTTCGATTTGATTGTTGCCTGCAGGCATTGTTACACGTAAACCCGTTTATACCACCAAAATACCAAAAAAATGATAAAATTGAATTTTTCAAAAAATTAATAAGTGTTTTTGTTCGCAGTTTGCCTTTCTTTTTGGGCTAGAATAAGAATAATTTTTTGATTGATCGGGCGTCGTGTTGAGCACCTAGCTAGTTCCTTTAGGCAAACTTTTCACGTAATTCTATAGCTTTGAATTTTAATTAAGTGTGAAGAACGAGAAATGATAGGTTAAATTAGTTTATGTGCCAAGCAAGATTTTTAAAACTTATACAAGTACTTGTGGTTTTCTGCTCCCGTGAATTTCTAATCCACCTTAATCATACGTATCAATGTAATTCACCTAAGTCAAATCGATGTTTCAGAAAAAGCTTCAAATTGTAACTTGAGTTTTTAAAAGCGTGGAGATTTTGTAGTGATCTACAAGCTAATAGCAAAGAAGCATGAATGAAATGTGAATGCAAAATGCCATGAATATTGAAATTTTGCAAATGAAGCATTTGCCGTTGATATTATGTAGCAAGTTAAAGATTGTTGATTGTTGATATCCCACTCCGCTAGCAACGAGGTGGGGGTTCAAACTAAGACGTCTTTACTTCTAGGGATTTGGTGTGTCGTGATATCTCACTTGGAAGAAAGGTCTAGGTGAGGGTTCAAACTAAGACACCAATCCTTAGCCATATTAGGAATAAGGTGTTGATGTGATTTCCCACTACGCTAGCAACGGGGTGGGTTTTCAAACTAAGAACACCGGTCGTTGGTTGTGATATCCTGCTCCGTTAACCACGAGGTAGGGGTTCAAACTAAGCAACGCATTCCTAGCTTTAAGAACTTATGATTATGTGTTAAAAATTTGCAGAAAAGCTCTAAAGTTTAAAATCTCGAAATTCAAGTTACGAAGTCTTAATAGTTTTTGCTTTGTGTCATGATTCATCTTGCATTATGACTATGAATAAGTTGGTCTATGGTTTGTTATATAAAATGAGTACACACATTCAATCGTATATCCATGTTGGGAGTTGAAAATTCACAAGTCATAAGTATGAGGGCTTAACATCTAAACTTATATCGACAATGATCTTGTTTAATTGCTTAGCTTGGAACTTGTGAAAAATCGAGGACGATGAAATTATCCGTAAGGACATCCGTAGATCACTCTACGGACGCTTCTCATTCTATGATCCCAGTATTAATAAATAAAGAAAGTCAAACTTGTTAAAAAAATGAGAAAATCCAAAAATATTAGTTGTAGTTAGTGTAAATTTCAGAAAAGGTGAAAACGGGGATTAATGTTTACTTCATAAACATTGCGTTGAGGACACACAATACCTTAGTTTGGGGGGATTTGATAAGTGCTTAATTACACATATCTTTTACCTCTAAAACGAGCTTAAATGACCAAAAACAGACAAAAACTGCCAAATATATGTTTGTTTTGCATTTGTATTGTGCAGGAAGTGGATATCAACAAAAAGACAAGAAAAACACAGCCACATGACAAAAGAGATGGAATGGAAAAGACTGTGCAAAATCAAGGCCAAAGTCCAAAAATGCCAAAGTCAGAGTCAATACTGAAGAATCAGCAGTCAAACCGGAGCCGGAACTGAAGAATACTATTGGATGCAATCTTAACCCATCTGATGGGCCGGGAAAGCCCAATAGTATATCTATGAAGACTGTGAAGACCAAATGGGCCCTCAATCAATTACAACAGCCCATTTGTGTGCAATTGACAAAGACTGTGAAGACTTTGAAGGCCCAATCCTAGCCCAGTTACAGCCAATCTCAGCCCATAACCTTATTGGGCTTGAAAAAGCCCAATAACCAAACCTGTACCTTATTGGGCCCAAACCCAAACCCAGTGGGCCCAATACAAGCCCAAAAGCCCAACCCAAGCCCAACAAAAGCCCAAAACTACTTTTTTATAAAACACAAGGACCAAAATGTAAATTTTAGTAAACCTTGTTTTATAATTAAAAATGAAAAAATAAAGAAAAAGGGCCAAAATTGCCAAGTTTTGAAAGTTGTTTTATTAAGAAAAATAGGAAAATAAAACACAAGGGCTAGTTTTGCAAATTGCTTAAACCTTCTTTATTTCTTTTAAGTTAAAACAGCAGGGACCACTTTTGTAATTCACCAAAACCTTTTTTAATTCTTTAGTTATAAACCACAAGGGCTAAAGCTGCCTCTTTTGAAACTCTATTTATAACTAAAATCGGCTTAAAAAGGAAGTGAAAAGAGAAAGAAACATGAGGGGCCATAATTGCCTCTTCTCCAAAGATCATGTTTAAACCTGCTAACCATACTGTACCTCACTCCCGTACCCGCCAAAACCCAAACAGCCATTTCCCACGGTTTTTCTTGCCAAACCACCTCCCAAGTACCCCTCTACAGCTATCCCTCACCTTTCCCCACTCAACCCTAACCCTTATACCCCCTTTCCAGTTCATTTCACTCAACCCGAAACCCATCAATGGCTAAGATGAAGACAAGGCAAATAGAAGGCTAGGATTGACTTGGGAAAGCTTTGCACACTCACAGGAATCACAACCCAAGACAAAGAGAAGGAAGAGAGCCTCTATAAAAGAGAGAAGTCCAAGCCGAAACAAAAAATCCCTGTTTTTACTTTTATAGCTTAAAATTTAGTTAAGTTTGCTTCAAAAATTATTGTACTCAGTTGTTTTAAAAGTTTTATGTGTAATTTCTGCAAATTTTTATAAAAGTTAAGAATTTTCTTGTGTTATTCCAATTGTCGAAATTTGAGGTCTCACCTAGACTTATTAAACCTGTTTGCTTGATATAACAATGTATTAATATCATTAAACATAACTGATAAACCCTTTCTTGGCCTTAATTTACCATAAAATCAGCTAAAATACTTTTTTATATAAAATAAGGGGGTGTTTGGTTTAGACCTTAACATGGGTCATATGAGGTTTCTATTGGGTAAATACCACTCAGCCAACTTTGGCTGAGTGTGTAGGGTTAATTAAGCCACTTTAATCAAGTTTTTTAGTATAAAAATAAGTTTTTAAGAGTCCATTGTAATCTGTCAAATTTTTATAAGAAAAAAATAAGCCAAACCACTTAAGCTGCTTAAGCAGCTTAAGCACATCATCTTTGTGCTTGTTTTAGTTGTTTTCAACCAAAAAAGGGACCATTGTTTTGTTGTCATTTTAATTTGTCATTTGGTTTGACCCAAGTAGAGTAAAAGTGATGTATGTATGATCATCTCTTGAAAAACACCATTTTAAGCTAAAAATTCAGCAGTTATATTGTTTCCTAGCTCTCAAATTTTGGAAATAAGCTCATTGACCACCCTTTTTATTCTGTTTGTATTTGGTTTTGGCTAAAAAGATCTTGAGAGCTTATTTCAATAAGCTCAAAAAGCCCCCTCACTGTTGCATGTTACCCTGGTGCTAGACACCATTTTCAGCCCCCTTTTTATAGCTTATTTTGTACTAGACCCTAGGATATTTTTGCTTTTTCTTGTAGCTTATTAGTTCCCTTTTAATTCCCTATAATCTTACAGCTTATCTCCTCCTTTAGCTTAGCTTATTTTAGCCTTAAAATCCCAATTTTTCTGTTTTCTCTTAAAACTGTTAATATAGCTTAAATACTCCCCAGCTTATTTTAGGGCTTATTCTAGAAAACTAGGCTTATTTAGGACTCCCCTATCCCTATTTATTTGTTTCCCATAGTTGTAGCTTATATTGTGCCTTAAAACCCCAATAAGAAAGCAAAATAAGCTCATAAGCTTATTGAGTTCTGTCAGCCCAATAAGCTCATGTTTCTGGCTTATTTAGACCCCTTCAGCTTATGCTCCTTTTATGAAAAATGTTCTCCTAAGTCCCTTTTACAACTTTGCTTTTATAGCTTTTGCATAATAAGCTGTTAGGACCCACTTTGTAATCGGGGTCCACTTCAGGGACCATTTGTGTAATTTCTTCTTTTGTAGTTACCTCTGTTAGTCCCTGTGGTTAGTTAGCCTGTTACCCCGTTTGTCCTTGTGTCCTTTTCACTGTTAGTCCCCAAAGTTAACCACAGTTAGTTTATTTAATTTAATTAATTAATTAGGTTAAATTTAATTAGTTTAATTACTTTTTAATTATTACACAGTAAAAAAATTTGGCATTTTTATATTTTTAGAATTGTTAACTTCTTTTTATTTTATTTTATTTTTTTCGAATTTTATAACTTTTATTTTTTGTCTTTTTCCTATTTTCTTAGTTTAATTAGTTATTAATCTTTTAAAAAATCATAAAAAAATCCAAAAATAATAATAAAATTTTTTCTTTTTTATAAAATTTTTTTGTCATTTTAGTTGTCTAGGAAAAATATAAAATTTAGATATAGCTTTATTTTTCTTAAAATTTCTAGTCTTTAGACCCGTTTTACCGGAGTGCCGTTTTACGTTTCTTTTGTTTTACATTCAAACGACCTCCTTTTAGTTATAGTTTTCTTTATTTTTCACGTTAAGTTAATTAGGAATTTAATTTTGATTTATATTTAATTTAGCATTTATTTTCTTAATTTTTAGTATTTTAGATTCCGCGATACCTAATTCTTTGTTCCCCGTTATTTTAGTTAATTTAATTCTAGGATTTCCTATAACTATATTTGTTTCCCGTAGTTTTTAAGATCCCATTTCCTTTGCTTGTTTTCCCGTAGATTAAATTAATGTTTTATTTAATTTTTGTCTATAATCGATACTCAGTGTTTTACATCATTCTATTTTCTCATCAAACTAGGAGTAAATTTCAATTGCAGCCTCGTTGGGACTACGAACCTTGGGAATTTCTCTTACGGCTCTTTTTATTATTGATTCTTATATATTTAATCTCTTTGTGTAACTTTTGACCCTTTTTCCCTTGTTAAGGGCATTTGGTTGAAGATTTGCATTTGGCATTATTTGGTTTGAGATTTGCATTTGGTTGAGTATAGCAGCATGAGGTATAAGGTGTTACATGCCTCTCGTATTATATATATTTTTGAGAGTGAATTTTATCAAGGGTAACTTGATAATCTTCTTAATTACTCTTTTAAAAGTATTATATTTTTATGATATATTCTATAGTATAATAAACTGCAATCAAGTATCAAGCTCAAGCACCCCGGCAGGTGAGGCAACTGCAGCCGCCCCCACCTCTGGTGCAACCGTGGCCTCAACAGAACTAGAACCAATAAGAATAACTCACAGAAAAGAGGATCCCTCACTCTCGACTGATAAGTCCAAAGATATAGAAATAACCAGAGTTGCCATAACCTGCACAAGCAAAAGTTTATATAAATCCCCTTTATATGAAACCATGCCAATGCGTGTAATGCAGGAAAAATATATATGTAAAATATAGTCATGGCAAAATTATATGTAATATAATTATGGAAATGTATTATAATTAATACTCGTATACTTATCGATAATAATTATATACGTAAGCAAGTAGAAACACGTAGGATCACATACTGGTTATAGACTAAACCTAATATTCTACCTGGTTCTCTATAACCTTGGCTCTGGATACCAATCTGTCACACCCCAAACGGGGCCTGGACGGAAACACGTGTCCGAAGGCATGACGTCATAATATACATCACACAAGATACAAAGAACGACCTCTAAGGGTACGTTTAGAAATTCAACATCGTTGCATTAAATAAAATAGTTAAAGTTTTACATAAGTTCATAGATAGTATGCGGAAGCGATTAAAAGGTTTTAAGTTTGACAACGATGTTAACATAGATAATAATAATTCTTGAAAATCGGTCCAATGCAAGGCAACACCATAAAGCAAGCAAAGACATCCACAGCTAAGCACCTGAGAAAAACATGCTAAAATGTCAACATAAAGTTGGTGAATTCATAGGTTTGAATTTAGTATTAAAAGTGGACCACAAGTTCACAGTACGCATGTGACAGTTATAACAAATACAACTCCACATAAAAAAGTATTTACAATTGTGCTAAGCACATGACACCGAGCTCAAATCGATGTAGCAAATTATATGCCAAACAAATATTAATTGCCCCAGAGGTATAACCAAGATCACCAAGTGAAATCTAACAAGTATATGATCCTTTTGTTCGTGTCCTCCCGAATCTAGAAACGCTACTTACCCGTAAAGGGATTACTAATAGTCCACAATAGATCTATTTACAACTTCGAGCTCATCTCACCGGTCTCCGGTCAGAAATTAACGGTTCTGAAAGTTCGTGCAATAGTAGTCTATTCCAACTAGCAACACATAATCAGGAAAGGCAAGAAAATAACTGTGTCCATAGTTTAAAAACAAGCAATGTTTCTCACCCCAAAGTAGTAAAGTAAAGATAGTAAAATGCGGGGCTTTGAACTCACCTTTAGCAAATGTTGAGATAAATATCAACGAAGAGATATAATGCCAAGAGGTCCTACTTGAGACCTAAATCAATGACGCGTCTTAGAAAGACTGAAAGTATACGAAACTTGAAGGAATCGTTTATGGGAGAAAAAATTCATCCATGAGTGTTTGTACTTTGACTTAGTTAACAAAACGCGACTAAACAAAAGTATAGAGTTTTTTTGTTAAGTTTCGGCGTTTAACCAAAAATTACCATTTTAGTAATTTTTTATTTATTTTAGAAAGTTTTTAGTTTCGGACGTTATACCTGTCCCCTATTATTTGCTAACTCCAGAATTTCCTTAAACACTCTAAGAAACCTAAACGTCCATCCTTCTGTCTACCTCACTAAAATTTTACCAACTATAACTATTTTTTAGTAACCCCAGCCGCTTTCCTAAAATAAGTTAAACGACTTTTTACTGAGACAATCAATATATATGTGATACTATATGTTTCGCTAATGTTTTAAAAGCTCAAAATATCTGGAAAACGTCCGAAAACTTATTTTACTATTCACATCAGCACCTAAGTAATTTATTTTGCCAAAATATGTTTCAAGTTTCAGTTGGTTATAACTTGGTCGTTTTAAGTCCGATTTTAGTGTACAATACATGAAAAACTATCTACTCGAAATGAGCTCTCCAAAAACTAATTTTAAGCCTAATAAAAACGTTTCTTTTAATTCCTAATCGACAACAACTTCAAAACAATTTTGGTCACAACTGTATTTTACAAACGCTTTTAAAAATTACACCAAACTTCACAATAGTGCATAATCTAGCCTAATCTCCATTCGTAACTAATCACAAACCAAACCACACCTAAAGCTAACCTAATCCCTTCATTTCTATTGTTGCAACTCACTTTTTAACTCGCCTTACCAAAACCATAAGGTCATAAACATCTTACTTCTATTTTTATAAAAGATGACAAAATATTATTTCATTTCTTTTAGAAAAACTTACACAAACACCATAGGAATCATAAATCTATTCAAGGACATAAACATATGTAGTTTGAAAGTAGATATGAAAGTATGAGTTTCAAGATAAGCTTACAAAAATGAAAAACAAGCTTAAGAAATATGATAGATGATGATGGAAGACTTGGATTTTGAAAAACCCCACAATAATAACCAAACCCTAATTTCTGTAGATCTAGAATAAAACCCTTGAAATTAACCTTGATTATTAAATAAAACCTTCTGTAATTAACCTCGATCTGATTAAAATGAAATTTAGGATGTGTGAATCTTGGTAGAAATCAAAAGTATGGATTGTGTGTGTGTTTGTGTGTGTATCTTGGGCAAGGAGGAGACAAGAGAGAAATATTTTTTTTTGTTAAGCTTATGTGTGTGAATGAAATGACCTAGAATGAGTTAAGGATGTTTATATAGTGCCAAAAATACTTAGGGTTTAGACAAAGAGTGAACCATATCTTGGTGGGTGACTAACAAAAAATAAAAACCATGAACCTATGGTCCATGTGGTTCGGCCGACACTAGGGACAAAAGGGAGGGGACCAAAACCATTTTATTTGGCTTCAAGTTTAATTCAAATTCACTAGTGGTCAAATGGTCCAAGCTTGCATGTGATATGTAAGGAATTATGGCGTTGTAGTGAAGTTAAAAACACACATTCTCTCTCTTCCTCTTATGCATGCATGTGTTGCTGTTTTTCAAAAGATGCTTTTGTATTTATTTAGGACTTATGGTTGTTTTGTTTGGGACCTAGGCGTCTGAAATTCATAGGAGAGGGGGGGGGGTATGAATGAAATTTTTGACTTATGAACACGAGATGTATAATAACTAAAGTTTACACAAAAATATTTCAGGTTTCCGGGGTTCCGTTTGACCAAAAACGCTAAAAACGTAAATTAAACGTTAAAACGTAAAAACTAATATCGGGAGTGATTGTAAACTACGAAAAACTTAGAAAAGATAAAATAATGCATATAATATCTAGACTAGTCAAAATCCGAAGTCAGAATGCGTCCGATGATGTTTTTTAGATTTACGCGGGTTAACTTCCCGGTAAATCGCCAGATTCAAACATAACATATAAAAATCAAGAATAATGACAGGAAAAGTTTAAAATATTGACCTAAAATTTACGGGGTGTGAAATTCTTGTTGGTATGCCACGTAAAGGAAGCCGGGCAAGCAAAGGAATTGACCCAGAAGAAATGGTCATTCCAGCGTTTAAGTGAATCTAGGGGTTTGGTATAACATACGGCGTCACTATCAGGACGCTTACTAAAAGACATCCACCCCTTGTTTTTAGAATTTACGTAAAAGCAACAAAACAACCCAGCTGTTGGTTCAATACCATGAACACGACATAAGATCTCGAAGTGCGAAACTTTGGCCGCCGCAATAACAGAAAGTTAGGATAGATTGATACGATAATGCCTAAGCACTTTAACAATAAAAGTGAAAAGAGGTAATTGGAAGTTGGCATACTCGAAGAATCTAGTACAAACATCAATCTTCCCAGTGGTCATTTCATGTATTGTTTGGTTAGAACTAGGCAATTGCGGATAAATATCATTAGGAATATGAAGATTTTGATAAAAAATATTATTGGATGATATCATTTCATCACCATAAACACAAAATAAGAGAAAATTTTAGAGAGAGAAAAAGAATTAGAGAGAGAGACAAAGAGAGAAAATGGTTACTTGCACTAGAAAGAAAATGAGAAGTAACAACCTTCACCTTGTGTGGTGAAAGGTATTTATAGTACATGGAGTGTTTTAACCCTACTTGGGTTGTTGGGCTTCGTCTTTAGGCCGAACCTATTACACATGGGCTTTAAGCCCGACAACTAGGCCCAATTAGCTTAAATGAATTCCCGTAAACTATGTTTTCCTATACAAGGATTGGGAATATATAATGACCATCACTTTACATAAAAACATGGTAACAATCTCCCCCTAAGGGGTGGTCATTCAATTATGGATCCTTCTTGTGACGTCTTGAGTCTTGAAGCCTTGTATTCTTAGGAATTCTTTTAAAGTTCCTTTTGCATGCTTGTGATCTTGGATCTTGATCTTTAACTTGATATTCTTTGACAAAATACTAATATCGTGGTCTTTGGCCTTGATTTGTCTTGACTACTTTATCCTTGAATCTTTATGCCTCCTTGCGATCTTGTGTCTCCACCCTCATTCTCAAGGTCTTGAAATCTTGCTAACAATCTCCCTCAACATTTCCTTTAACATGATTACTTGTACCACATCATGGTAGGAGTAGTACTTGATCCACTTGTAAGATATATCTTTGTTATTGTCCGGCAATCTTATCAAAAATGTTCTTTTGAGGAAGTGCTTGTACATCAGAGATTGCAGAAAACTTTGATAGTTTGAGCTTTCATCATGTATTTATATATCTTTATTGATTGAACATGAGGTCTTGAAACTTAACTCGTCATGGACTAGAAGCAGCTACCATCGAAAAAAACTACAAGTATAGGTTAGAGATAAACATACATAGACGAAAGTATCTTTGTTACTTCATTGAATACGGTTTGAATAACTACGGTTCCCCGTTAATCAGTATAAATACTGCCTGTGATCAGGTAGGATTCAAAAGAATCTCCCTGATAGGGTTTCGCAGCTGCGCTAGCCGTTCTCGTTATCGAAGCGTCTCAAAGCAAACAACACAGTGAGAGTGAATCAGATAGTTACTATCTTTCTGATTGAGTCGTCATTTCATATACTAGACCAAAATCGATATCTAGTTGACACAAGCTTGATTCATTTAGAATCTCTCAAGTCACCTACCGCAAAGCTGTTTGATGTTGACTCTGGAAGGATTTCCATTCATCAATGTGAATACTGAAGAGTATCACTCTGAATGTTCTGGCAATTACCACAAGGATAATGCGTAGGACTTTTTGATACCAAATGTTGTATAATGACGTACGACATTTTGTATATTGTAATTTGTGTCCGAATGAGATTTTTGATGGATCTCGTTGGCTCTAGATTCTATAAGTGCACATTTGTTATTTGGTAATCGGAGGCTGGAGCGGACTGTCACCTTTTCAATATCAACGATCTCGGAATGAGAAAGCCGATAGAAACGCTTTAATCTCCAAGAGAAATGAAACATAAATCTTTTGATAGATCTTGAGTGGCTAGGGAGGGTTGTGCATTGCATCACTGGGTCCATGATGTCAGTCTTCAATATCAGAATCATCTTTGTGATTACCGATAGATTATGTATTGACCCAGTTTCTGCCTAGGGTTGTATGGAGGGCTTCTTTCTTTTCACCCTTTATCCTTATAATTCTTTTTCATTCTTCAACCTCTTTAGTGCTTACCGAGACTTCATGACTAGTACCTTGTTAGGTTTGTTCCAGCACTAGCTACATCTCAGTCAGCACTATTCCCTTATTCTTACTTTACTCCTTTTTTCAATCATACCTAGGACTTCTACTCTATCTAATGAAGTGTTCCTGGGTAGATCCCTCGGGTTCTGGCTGGATCATGTAATGAATATACCTAACCTTAACCGCCTTATAAATCATTGAGAAACAACATTTGGTCGGTCTTTGGGGTATTGCCATGAAGATCCATAAAACCATTTGATACAAAATCAATCAACGTGTCTGAGAAATCATTTGAGACACATTAAGTGTTTCTAGAGTTACCAAAAAGCTCCCCCTACACATATGCACCATATTATGAAAGAGTTTT
The DNA here is from genome assembly GCA_026074375.1 of Tanacetum coccineum. NCBI lineage: Eukaryota > Viridiplantae > Streptophyta > Magnoliopsida > Asterales > Asteraceae > Tanacetum > Tanacetum coccineum. The sequence goes on along the minus strand of BQNB010050398.1, from coordinate 19,226 downwards.
GCACATGCGAGGTTTGGGAACACACTTATAGATTGAAGATCGTATCCATTATTAATCCGTATTGATCACATTTTAATCACTATTCTCCCCCTCAAAAATTGCATATGTGTTTACAATTTTTGACAATTAGTGAATTAAAAACAAGTTAATGTCCAGAATTCACATGAGCCTAACTAAGTCTTCAGAGAACAGGAGTGCTTGCAGAATGAATCATATTATTATACTCCCCTTCAATTATAAAATAGAGTGAAAACTTGGAGTGGGAGTTTGTTGAGCATACAATTTTGAAAGAATTTGAAATTTTCTTTTAGAAAATATCTTGAAAAATTGTGCTCAACAGGAAAATGATGTCAAATGTATCTTATTAATTATCATTTCCTTAGTGCTTCTCTTGAGCATTCAAAACTTTAAATGTTTATATGACATTGCTCAAGACCGAGAAGATATGAACTTACCGTTGTAGGATAAATGGACATAAATGAACATTTTCCTTTCTTTGGAGACCGAGTCCTAAGCTGACATTTACTTAGAAGTCGTAGAGAAAAAGTAAAAGGACATGTTTTGAAAGCATTTAGAACTCTCGCTCGAACTTCATTTATTCACCCGTGTTAATATTAATCAACATTTCTAGGTGCGCAAATGTTATCGATTGTTGAGAGACATGTCGGAGAAGATTATTTTTGTATTTTTGAAATTTTCTGATTTTGTATTTTGCTTTTATAGGTTTTATATTTTTATATTTTGTTTTTCTGATAAAATATATACAAAGAATTACTGTAATTTTGCAAGACGATCAAGTTCCTGAGGAGATAAACTGCGCATACCAAGGCGACGAACCAAATAGTTGAATCGATCTACTGGAAGGGCTTTGGTGAAGAGGTCGGCTAGTTGGTAATCCGTCTTGACAAAATACAGTTCAATCGTACCCTTTTCCACGTGTTCTTTTATGAAATGGTAGCGGACATCGATGTGTTTTGTTCTCGAGTGTTGGACTGGGTTGCAGGATATGGCTATGGCTGATTTCGAATCACAATAGATTGGAATCTTGTTGAAGTTAAAGCCATAGTCCGTTAACTGTGTCCGTATCCAAAGGACTTGGGCACAGCAAGCGGATAGAGACACATATTCTACTTCCGCGGTAGACAGCGCCGTACAGTCTTGTTTCTTTAAGGACCAGTTAACCAGCTTTTCGCCTAAGAATTGAGCTCCACTGGAAGTACTCTTGAAGATGTCTTTACATCCTGCATAATCAGCATCTGAAAATCCGGTTAGTTCAAAACCAGAATCCTTCGTATACTAGAGACCCATATTAACAGTTCCCTAGAGATAACAAAATATCCTTTTAACCTCTTTGTGGTGCTTCTCGGTTGGCTTAGCCTGGTACCGAGCACATAAACAAGTAGCATGTACAATGTCCGGTCTACTAGACGTAAGATACATTAGGGCACCAATCATGCTACGATATTTCGTTGCATCGACTGGAGACCTATTTTGATCAAGGTCAAGCTTGTCTTTGATCTCCATTGGAGTACCAACGGGATCACATGATTCCATTTCATATTTTTAAGGATTTCTAACACGTAGTTGGACTGGTTTATGAAGATGCCACAGGGGGATTGGTTAACTTGTAAACCAAGGAAAAACATCATTTCCCCCATCATCGACATTTCGAAGCTGCTTTTCATAAGGTCAAAAAATAGTTGGGTATACCTAGGGTGTGTAGAACCAAAGATAATATCATCAACATAGACCTGTACCACTAAGATGTCATCGTTGAAGCGCCTTATAAACAACGTTAGATCAATTGTGCCTTTAAAGAAGTGATTCTGTAGGAGAAATGTTGACAATTCGTCGTACCATGCCCTTGGTGCTTGCTTTAACCCATATAGTGCTTGTTTTAACTTGTAGACATGGCTTGGATGATCAGCATCGATGAAACCTTCACGTTGACATACGTACACGTCTTCTTTTAGCGTACCATGCAAGAATGCAGTTTTCAAGTCCATTTGAAACACCGTGAACGATTTGTGTGCAACATATGCCAAAAATATCCTGATAGCTTCCATTCTAGCAACCGGAGTGAAGGATTCTTCGAAATCTATTCCTTCCTCTTGGCGGTACCCTCTCACAACCAGACGAGTCTTGTTTCGGATGACCGTTGATGACATCAAATAACATCACTTATTATATCATTTATCCCATCTGTTTTGCCCACTTTTATATAATTATTGCATTATTTGGTACTTAATTGCTTTAAAGTTGATAAATGCAGTAATTCAGGAGTGTTTTGTGAAGACAAGCTAAAAGGCACATAATTTAGAGCTAAAACAAAGATATTTGAAGAATGTTGATTTCTGACCAATACGCCATATACAACAAAAGAGATACGACGTATCAGTGCCTGACTTCATAAGAAAACGTGTTTGACTAATTCCTAATACGGCGTATCCTCTCTGTTTCCATACGCCATATCCATGAAGATAACTCTTCAAAGATACAATAAATCAAGTAAATTGGGAATGATATCACTGATTGACTATGAACGCAGCATGCACTCCAAGGAATCCAGCCCAATACGCCGTATCAACCTTGCCAGATACGGCGTATCGAGTCTTTTTCTGACACTATAAATAGAAGACTCAAAAACGAGTTTTTAGTGTGCAATATCATATTCTTTATACCATACTCATTAAAGACGAATTTCAAAAGAGAAGATTAGCCACCAAGGTTAAGCATTGATCACGAATCCATTGAAGACATCGTGTAATTTTTACTCTCTTAATCGTTCGATTTCTGTTGTTTGATTACGCTTGTATAATTACAATGGTTGTGGGCTAATACCCTCGGGTATTAGCCATCTTAATGAAAGTTCAATGTTTGGTTTGTTTTAAAATCGATTTCTTAATTTATTATTGATTGTTTAATTATGTTTATCACCTCATACTTGTTTATGTGTTTGAATATGCGACCTATCATTCAACTGGATCTAGTGATACGGACCAAGTAATCTAGATACCGAGATAGCTATCCATATCGTGTTTCATATTACTGGACCAATAGGATCACAAATAACGTTCTGTCTTTATCTTTGAATTATGAGCTTAGTTGGACCGGTAGGTAACCCGATTATGTTTCAGCAATCATGCTCTTAATTAACTGATAAAGATTTAAATAGTGGACTACCAGTATATGAAACACCGTCAAACAATAAGTGGGTAAAGTCCTATTGGGCTGGGGTTTTAACAGGATCACCACTGCTTTGATTCCCTAAGATAGATTATAATTAAACTAAAGGATGCTTTATGCGGATGCGTTAATTGTGACAGGATTAATCGTGTCTAGGTCTTAGGATGATGTCCTGCCTAAGTCTTAAGAATGATATGTCGCTTCGAGATAAGTAAATCATTGCACTAAAACAAACAAACCGACATTGAACTGGATTTAATATGGCTAATATAGTTTTCTATCATTTGGCTTGTACCGCTTTTCTATCTTCTAATTTTCTTTTTTTTGTGTTTATTGTCTATTGAATTGATATTTGTTTCTACCAAACCTGTGCCAGTCTCTCAGGCTAAAACCCCCCATATCATTAGACAACGTATATAGCATAGGTTTAACCAGTAAATAGACTAATTAAAATACTGATAGAATATAGGATTAATGTTCCACTCTTAGTGTTCGACACCCTACTTACCGTGAACTCCATCTTGACCGGGTACACTGCTCGTTAAAGTGTTGTTTTAGGTTTGTCGGCTAAATATAAATTTAAAACTTGATAATCATATAATTGACCCTACACGATAGCACATCATGTTTTTGGCGCCGTTGCGAGGGAGTGAATTAATTAAACCTTATTCTTATTAGTATTTCTAACTATTAATTAATTTAGTTTAGTGTAATCTAATTATTTAATTTTGTTTGTATTTATTCACATTGTGTGTTTTAATTGTTTGTTTAAATTCCTGCATTGTTTAATACGACGTATTCAGTCTACTGAATACGGCGTATTAGTCCATTTCACCTTTTTCTCTATTGCAAGTTGATTATAGGTAAAAATGGACGACCTAAATATCACCATGGAGGAATACATCAGACTTAAAGAAGAAGAAAAAGCTCGAAGACATGGTCGAATGTTTAATTGGCAAACTGCCACATTCGGAAAAGTTGAAAACTATGAAGATGAGGACGACTGTTTCATTGACTTTGAAACTGAATTCCCAGCCATAGTCTTTGATAATACAGCACTCCCGTCCGAGCCCACGGTATGTCCTCCCAACGAAAACAAGGTAGATTTCAGAATATCATTAGACGAATCCGACGATGAAGATTACACGGTAATTTTTGATGAAATTTCATTTTCATATAAGATAATTTCAGTCAATGATTTTAAAACAGATTCGGGAAATGATAATGACAATATGCCTTTGTCGCCCAACCCTACTATCGATGATTTTGATGATTTAGACTTCTTCAAAGATTTTGAAAATGAATTTCCAACAATTGTTTACAATGATGCTCAAAAGTCTAAGTCAGATTATTTAACTGAACCAATTTTAAACCTTAAACATATCGATGAATTTAATTTAAATGATGAAACATCATTGTCTGAATATGTAAAGAGAATTTTTTGCGCTTTAATGATCTATTCAACATTATTCATCCCGGTGATTTAAAAACAGAAAAAGACAATGATGATAATGATATCGATATAATACAGTCTTTAGAGGGCAATGAAATTACACCTGGGGCAAATGGGCTTTCTGAAACAAGTTACGATAAAATCATTAAAACTTTTAGAAGGGGAAGTTTTGTCATAAACTTAAAAGTAAATATCGTGATTTAGAATTCTTACGTAAACGGAATGCTATTATTTCTCATTATAAATTTGTATGTGCTGTTTGGCATCCCGTTCGACCCTAAGCGGTATTACAAGGATGGTTCTCATACAAAAATTGCGGAGGCCAAGGTACGTTTTCCTTTGATAAAACTTTGAAAAGTTAGTCTCCATACAGCGTATTTAGGTATACCTATACGCCGTATAATTTTAATGTCTGATATGTCGTATTAGACAAATCCCTATACGGCGTATCCAGTGTGGGTATAAAAACCCAGCTACTACGCCAGATCATTTTACACACACACTTTTTACCTCCACAAACAATTTTTTTACCGTGCCCTAAAAACTCAAATCTCAATCTACTTCTTGCTAAATCATCTAGATCCCAACACAGGAATCAAGACTGGCAGTAAGTTCAGCATCGCAGGATTATTGGTTTATGAAACAGCACCGCAACATTAATGGTAAATGTGTATGATGAGATGAAGGAAAAAGGTCAAACTTAAAGACCAGCTGAAACAAAAGTGCTTCCTGGGAGATAGGGCTGTAAACGAACCGGACGAACGCGAACGGAGGTATGTTCATGTTCGTTTATTTAAATTTGAACTTGTTCATGTTCGTTTATGTGCGTTCATTAATAAGTTAAACGAACGTAAATCGGACATAAATGAGCATGAACGAACATAAATGAACGTAAACGATCATATATAAGCGAAAACGGACATATACGAATGTGTAACTAAAGTTGTTATTCTAAACGATCCATATGATCATCTTATATATATAATCATTATCCCAAAATATGATCTTAATATACAGTCATACTACTATATTAGCATCATGAGCACGCATAGTCGATTCTTGCATAAGAAAATCCAAACAACATCATTATCATAGTCAATATTCACGATGACTCATATAGAACGTCTTTCTAAACGTCGTCAAAGAAAGGTTTTTGATTTTGATCTGTCATTGAATGTGATACTAGAGAAGTAGAGAGGGTCACACAAAATTTATCTAAATCTACCCTTAAATGTCAAGTGTAAATAAAATATCTAGCATAAAAAAGTTATTTACTTGTACTGTCACTATTATTGGCGCCAAAATTCCCGCTCATTAGAAGACCCAGTTTCATCTTGTCACTTTCAACTTATCAATTTCAACTTTTTTTTGTCAATTTCAATTTCAACTTTAATGTTTTATATAAGAGAAATTAATAAGGAGTTAGTACTATATTACTTTAGGGACCTTAAATACTTGATATACTCCGTATTAATTTATTATGTTCTTTAATATTTGGGATGTTAATCGAACGTAAACGAACAAAATAAACGAACGTAATCAGACGTACATAATCGGACGTTCACAAACGTAAATAAACAAACGAAGTGTTTGTTCACGTTTGTTTATTTAACTAAACGGACCAAAATTCTTGTTCGTGTTCGTTCATTTATTAAATAAACAAACATAAACGAATTTCTCGGCGAACGATTTACGAACGGTTCGCTGAACATTCAGTTCGTTTACAGCCCTACTAAAAATGAAGTGAACAATAAAATTAATCATTTTGAAACTATAAAAAAATGTAATGGCCTTTGGAGGCGGTAGTGTGAACAAGAATTTGTATCAGAACTCGAATAAAAACCAGAACCAAACAGTAAGTTAACAAAATCTAGATTCAAAAACACACAGAACCCATACTATGATGCCATTATATTAATGTTTAGGGCAAATGAATAAAAGGGCACCCTACAGAAAACCTGCAAGTATTTCAGAGCCATTGAAATAGGACTCTCCCCTGTTTTTAAAATCCAGGCCCATTTCAAAGCATTAGAATACAGCTAAGAGTTTATTTATAAATATATAACTAAACACTAGCAGATAGATGAAGATATAGAAGTGCAAGAGTATGTGGCACCTCTTCAATATGTGGCACCTCTTCAATACTCTTTCGTGCGCATATTCACTAGGAATAATTTACGCTACACATTTTGTCCAAGTAAACAATTGTAAATGTATATAAATGCAACCTATGCCTAATAATGAGACCAGACTCAAAAAGTGTTGTTGAGAATAGAAGAGAAAAAGTGTAATGGCAACTATTTCTATCTTTAAAACTTAAATCATACACATCGCGCGTCTTCAATCTCTTTCGCGCGCATACGACTCTTAAGACAAAATTGTTTATTCAAATAAACAACTGTAAGCAAACAGCTGTATAAATAATATGCATGTAGCCTAACCTCGTATTCCTGCAAAAAAAATCAGACTCACGACAAGCTGAACGGAAAAATTGGGAGAGAAAAACTGTGCAATGGTCACACATTTTATATCTCCCAATCTTAACATTAAGCATGTCACGCCACCTGATCCTCTATTGTACGCATAAGCATTAGGACAGATATACGCTACACAGTTTATGCAAGTAAACAACTCGTATGCCTACTAAGGAGATCAGACTCGCTACGTGTTCAGGAAAAAATGGAGTTAAAAAGTCCAACGGTTGAAAATTTTCTATCTCCCAATATTGACACCAAACATGCCGATCCTCTTTATCCTCTTTCGCAGACACACATTAGGACAAATATATCCTACAATGTTTAGTCATAACAGTTTACTTGCAACAAAAAATAAACAAATAAGCAAATAAGTAAAACCAACACGGCACATCATCTTCATCCTCTATCGTACACATACACATTAGGACAAATATACACCATACAATTTATTCAAGTAAACAATTGCATGTAAACAACTGTAGATGTATATAACAGCGGTAAATGTATATAACAGCAGCCTAATACAAATGCCTGCCGAAAAAAATCAGACTCTTTACATGTTATTGATCAAGTTGAGAGAGAAAAACTGTGTGATTGTTGAACATTTTCTGTCTCCCAATCTTAGGAATTATAACAAATATATCCTACAGAGTATATTCAAGTATGCAGCTGTAAAGGTCTATAAAAGTGGCCTAACTCTTATGCCTACTAAAGAGATCAGACACCCAACGTTCTTAGGGTCCTGGGAGATACAAGGTGTTATGGTTCAAGATTTTCTATCTCCCCTAATACCAAACACGCCGGGCTTCTTCATCCTCTTTTGTGCGCATACACATTAAGACAAATAAATGATACACAAACAATAAAGGTATATAAAAGTAGCCAAACACAAGACAAATAAATGTTAAAAATCAGAATTGGGATAGAGAAACTCTAATGGATAAACATTTTCTATCTCACAATCTTGACATCTAACAGGTTGCGGTTCTCCATCCTCTTTTGTAGGCATACACATAAGAATAAATATACTCTACATAGTTTATTCGAAACAGTTTACTTTAAATTAACAAAAATAATTACAGATAACCACAATCATTTTTAATGCAAACCTTCAAAACTACTAATAACATCAGTAACTCGTATCAAATAACAATAACTTTTCGAGTATCTAATAAATGAAGAAAAAAAAACTTACTCTTTTTCACCAAGCTTAACTTCAGTCCCACCATATTCAGGCAACAAAACAGTGTCACCTTCCTTAACACCAACAGGAATCTTGTTCCCAGTTTTATCAAATATCCCAGGTCCCACAGCAACAACTTTACCAGAATTCAACTACAAACACCACAAAACCATATAAAATACCAGATCCATAACAACAAACAAGAAACAAAACAAGAGAACGTAATAAGACAGAAACAATAAGCAGTACCTTGGATGCTTTCTCAGGTAGGAGGATACCAGCAGTTGTTTTAGAGGGCGGGATGATTTTCTCGACCAAAACTCTGTTCAAACATGGGATCAAACGTCTCGCCATTTGTTTCTGTTGTTGTTGTTGTGTTTTTCTAGATTTGAGGAAATGTGAGCGGTTAGGGTTTTAAGTGAGACTCAAAATGAAGTTCTATTTATCAAAATAAAAAATAAAAAATGAAGGTTCTAGAGGTTTAGGGTTTTTATGTAGACTTGGGTTACGGGGCCGTCAGCCTATTAGTGGCCCAATATTGTTGAGCCTTTTAAGCCTACTTCATTCGGTTTACGATATACTATATAGACTGTGAGCTCGAACTGGCTCGACTTAAAAACTCGTGTTGATCGAATTAACTTACAAACTTGAATTACGTGATGTAAACAATTATTGACTAACATTACTCATGTACCAAGCTTGACTCGACTCAAATTGTTTACAAAAAGTAGTTAGACTTGAGTAAATCGAACTTGACTAATTTTAAGTCAATCTGAAGTAGATTACAAGCTAGCTAGAAGCTATTGAATCTTCATGTAAAGTAATAACAATGCCATCGACTCAACGCTTTAACTCTATAGGCGAGTTGTGTAAGATGAATGTAAACAAATCAAAGAGTGAAATAATTGTAGAACTACACAACATTGATAAGAATTATGAGCTTTATGAATCTCGGTAGTTTAATACTCACGTAGCTTGAGGGGATTTTAGGTATCTTTTAGTTGATATCTCTTTAACGGGCTAAGCAAAACTGAATAGGATTTCACCGTTGTATGATTTAAGAATTATGAGCTTTATAGTCACTTTTTAAAGTATTATCTTAAATGATTTTAATCATATCTTTGTTCGAACAAGACAAATTTTGTTAAACAACTTCATTAAAATTTAAGCTTCAATTTTCGGCTTATAATCTAATCGCTCCAACCGCAATTCATTTCACCAACCATACCCGATGTTGCTTTCTAATTTGTCAAGAATGTAAAACTAAAAGCAACTAGTTGGCCACCAAGCCATCTCTTAAAGCTTGGGAGGGGGTTTGGTCTTGGGTTCGAGTCTCGCAAGAGACAATGAAAATCCAAGATTTTCCTCCTAGTGCGAAGCCGTGAGTCTAGAGGTTTCCCTAGTGGTCCGGGTCCCGGGGCCTACCCGTTATGGATGGTATAACTCGGAGGTCGGATTTCAGTCGAGATTGAGGTGCCGTTCTAAAAAGAAAAAAACATTTTAAGCACATGAATCATGATGATTCACCATTGTGAATGCTACATTAAAAAACAAAAACTATACTAATAAATTAAACGAGGGCCAATCAGCAAAACAGTGGACGTGCCGGAGTGGTTATCGGGCATGACTAGAAATCATGTGGGCTTTGCCCGCGCAGGTTCGAATCCTGCCGTCCACGTTATTATCTTTTTTTTTGGGGTAAGCTTTTGTAACATATTTTGAAATTACCTACACATTATCAGACCACAAAACAAAATAACCAAAACCTTTTAATGCTCATTTGTAAATTCAACAAAAACACATCACACCTTTTATTTACCATATCAACAACTTCACCGGAGAACCACAACGTCACCGGAGCTTTAATTTCCGACGACCACCACCGGAGAACAATACACACACCTTCACAGAAGTAAACCCTTTATCTCTATATCATTTTTCTTATTGAATTCCATATGATTCATTTTTATTTTAGCTTAAACATAAACCCTTAAACATCACAAATTTTAATAAATTCTAACTTTATAACTGTATGCTTATTGGTTTGATAAGAATTGGTAAGATTTATATGGAGTTGTTGTTAGAAGTGTTGTCTTTTTAGTTGTGCATACTAAGTGTTTGATGAAATGCCTGACTGGAATTCATGTGAATTTACAGCGTATTGTGATTTATATGATTGGTTAAGATGAGTACATTGTATGATGGGTGGAACGAGATTTTAAAGATTCAGAAGTTTCGGAGATTTGTGGGGAAGACTATATTTTTTTCGTTCTCGGCGCTTATTAGCTACGCGTATAACTCCAATACGTACGTATACTGTTTGAGATTAATATATTTTAAACATATCGTTTAATACGGATCAAGATGGGAGTTTTATAACTTTGAGGTGGTGAATGTTTTATCTTATCTGATGGGCTGACGAGCTTATTGACTGTTTGAGAAGTCGATAAGCTCATTTTTAATGGCTTATGAGCTTTTCAACTTAATAAGCTATAAGTTTATAAGCGAATAAAAACAAGCTTATTGGCTTTTTAAATTTTTAGTGAGATTATAAGACGTCAAATGAGCTCAAACAAACACCCTGATTCTTTTCTTGTGTTAAAAGCCGATGATATAATGTTGTATGAAAAGTTTCGGTTTTACAAGGTTTCCATGTTTATCTATATGTTGCAGGACAAGAGCTGGATTCTCGAGAGGTGATCAGTTTTATGCATCGTATCCTGCAGGGAGTGAGCTTTTGACTGATACTACTAAGGTGAGTTGTGTAATGTTATATTGAAAAGAGTTAGTTGTTTGTTTATTAGAGTTTTGAAGAAAGTGATGAGCGTTTGGTTTGTGTTTTAGTTGTATAAATCTGCACTCGGGAATTGCTTCGAATTGGAAGAATGGGGTCCGATTGAATGGGCTATAATGTCTAAGCATTTTGAGCGTCAAGGGAAATCACCATACGCGTATCATGCTGTAAGTTACTTGGATTCCTCACTTACCCTTTTCTGCTCTACATGATGAGTTGAATAACATTTTATTGTTTAGTTCTCTTGTTATATAGCGTTATGGACAATAGGTAGATACTGATCTCTCTTTTTATATTGTATACTGTAAATCGTTAATCCTCAATGGGGAAAGCCTTAGTTGTAGTGGCAGCCTAGTCTTACCTGTAAATTAACAACAGACATAGAGGAAGTGATTGGTTTACAATGTAAAAATTTTTTGTTGCCTGCGTTTGTTAACTCAAACTCCCCTTCCTTATGATCAGAATTCAGGAATACAAGAAAGAATTAAAATAATCCTTGTGAGATAATAATACTATGCATTAGAATCATGTATTTTAAACGATGAATAGATATCATGAAGCCACAGGAAGGGGCTAGTAACCCAACCGACTAAACAAATGATTAGATGTTAACATTAGTTCTTATGCTCTCTTATTACATTGGGTCGGCACATGCAATAATTTTTTGTTATCCTTATTATTATAACTACTTTTTTACACGATTGGATCCAAAAAAGTCCTAGCTTCATATCAGGTTCCATATTCAATAATTAATTCATAAAAAATTGTAGCCGTCCGGTACTCCGGTACAATGCATAAGATGAAGGGCTGTTGTTTAGGCCTGATCATGCTTCTGCTCAGGTTCCAGGCTCTGATGGTGTTTTGCTTGATGTTGGATTCCTCAAAATGACTTTCTGTTACTACATTTTCTCAGTTTGGCCAAATTGGTGGCTGACTCTTATGTGGTTCAGATAGGCATTTTCAGGTATTTAGTTGGGTCGAGTATGTAATAGCCTAATAGGCGAGTCTTACCTATACGGGCTAAATCTGCAATTATGTTTGTGTTGTTATGGTGTCTCAAACTTTGAGACATCTTTATGCTGTTTGTTTTTATGGTAATAAAATATCTACTTTCTGAAGTAAAAAAAAAAATCATAGAATGCCATTTCATCAATCTTGAGATCAAGCAACCAAATGCTGGAGGATATTCTCGAATTTAATTTCTTTGACTCTATGTACCAGCGGTTGATTTGCATTGATGTTTTTGTTTACTTTTGCAGCAATACCAGGCTCACCTTGCCTCTGGTGGACATCTTGATGGAAGTGGCTAATCAAGGATATGAATCCAAAATCTAGCGTCCAACATGACTTATGGACACGTACTAATATATCTGCAATTTGATAGCTAGCTTTTTTTAAGAAGCCTGAAGCTCTCTTGATGAGTTTGTATACGTCCGTTAGGTGGTGATGCCGGAATGACTTTCATGTTTTTGCCCATTTTTATGTTACTTTCTGTCAAATTATCCCCATTTAATGACGATATGAAATAATACTGGATCCATGGTTAATTAATTTATTGTATACGTCCGGTCGTCCGTTAGGTGGTGATGCAGGAACGACTTTCTTGTTTTTGCCCATTTTTATGTTACTTTCTGTCAAATTTTACCCATTTTATTGTTCCGCAAATAATAAGTTTGTACTTCTTCTAAGTATGTTTATAGAACATAATGCACCATCGGCGTCCATTATTTTATGACGCGCGTTGAGCAATTTGGTGCCAACCTTTGTTATGGTTTACCGTAGGGTTATTTTTGTCGATCTATTTTTCGTTTAATCAAAATTGTCTAATCTGGAGATTGAAACTCATCACTATTCATCAACAGTTTTTCCTCGCCCGCCCACATCATTTTGTGGGTGCATCAGCACTCATCACTTGGATTCAACCCCCTTATTTTATGTAGTCACACCATTACATTTTACTAACGTTTCAGGTGATTCAACTAAAACTAGTAATGTCCTTAACCTCAAGGTCTATTCGGTGAAATTTGGTTTACATCTTCCGATTTAATTGTATTCACTCTTCATATTTTGGACATGTGTTTTGCGCAAATCTTGAATATTTACTTTTCAATGAAGCTCAATATTTCAAAACTTCACTTGGGTTATGTTTTTGTATCAATTAACATCGCAACATCTTATAGCGACACTATGAAACAATTTACTGAAAGAAATTATAGCTAAGGGTGTTTAGGACGCATTTTGGGCTGATTGCCTGATTTTCAATTAACATAGCGACATCTTATTGAACGACATTTTAGCTTAACACTAAACATGCCGCACCTCTAAACCCTCTTCAATGCGCATTCTGAGGGGACAAAAATACACTAGACAGTTTATGAAAAAAGATTCTCTCAAGTTGTGGTCAAACATGATTGATCATGTTATGTTTTTTGTGAGAGGAAATAAATAAGTGGGCCTTTGATTTTCATTAAAAGAAAAAGTTGTATACATTTAACTAATTTGTGATTGGTGAACATGATGTATCATGTTTGACTCAACTTGAGAGGATTCTAATCCACGGTTTATTCAAGCAAACAATTGTAAAGGCATATAAAAAACATAGATAATATACAAATTTAGAAAACATGAAAAATGTAATGGCGTTTGGAGGCGGGAATGTGAATAAGAATTTGTATCAGACGTCAAATAAAAACCAGAACCAAACAGTTCCGGCTTTTAACAAGATCCTGATAAAAAAACACACAAAACCCGTACTATGATACCATAAAAATTGATGTTAAGGGCAAATGAATGAAAGAGCACCCTACAGAAAACCTGTAAGTATTTCAGAGCCATTGATATAACACTCTCCCCTTTTTTTTACATCCATGCCCATTATTTTATAAACACAAACATCTAAAGAGAATAGCAAATCTATGTTAAGATGTTAGAAACTAGCTTCAGAGTTTATAGTTGGAGTTGAAGCAAACCATATAAGGTTGGATCTGATGGAGTTTGTTGGTTAAGGTTGTGTGACTGTGTTTGTAATTTATAAGGCTGCTGAAGACTTGTGAAGTGAGTTTAGGTCAAGTGATGGGCCTGCTTGTTTGCTGAAGGCTTGTGAACTGGATACATAAATTGCAAAAAACAGTCCCTACTGTTTAGGCAGATTACAGCTTCGGTTCTTATAACTTTAAAATATATGCGGTCTTTGTTGAGAATTTTTGTTTTCAAGTATCGTCTCTGACATGAGAACTGATAATGCTTCGAAAGTCCATGCACGGTCTTTGTGATAAGCCCAAGGGTTTGCAGACATATTTTAGAAGGAACAAAAGAATTAATCATCAGTTGGATAAACATGAAACTGAGTATTTGATGATGTTTCTAGAAGTTGTTGCTGCTTTTATCCCTTTATTTTAGTATTGGATACATCCAGAATTGTATCCCGTAATTCTAGCATTATTAGGTTTAGGATAGTTTCACTTGTTTAGTATAAACGAGTCGGTAAGTGACTCGCGCGTTGCGGCGGTGCCTTATGTACGTAAACATGTATAAACTTTCTTTTAATGAACTCCTCATCAATTAGATGGCAAGTTATAAACTTTCTTTTAACAAAAAAAACCCATAAACATGTATAAGTCAAATGTGCAACACAATTCACAGAAAAATTAAGCAAAATAACTCTCATATCATATCTATGAAGTAGCATGATTAAAACATATACACACAGATGGTAAGCGAGTACGCGCCACCATTTTTTTCCTTAAAGTTCTGTGCAGATTCAGCATCAAGCTTTACTTTATGATTGACCTTACATGGGAGCTCCTTTCTCGTATGAAACTGAAAGCATCAAAAAGTTAACATTAATAGAAGACATTGTATAGCATTCCCACCTTGTATACAATAGAACATATATGCAATAAGTGATTACATTTACCTTAGACCTTTATATATAATACAATACCTGTATGTGTTCATGTCCATCGTGACCCCAACTACATTCATTACAAAAAGGTTAAACACACTTAACGCAAAATCGATCCAATTTATTAGTGCTATGCATCGAGCAAACTTTAGGCTCTATAATGTTAATCATTTATCGCATCACGGAGACAATGTACATTGATTATTCTGAAGAATAGTGTGCATAAAATTCTTATCAATATCCAAACAGTTATTGATCCACTAAAAAAAGGTGGGATTTTGAATTTAGAGTGCGTACTTGTTTCCGAGACCGGCGTTTAAACCCATTGGCATTGCAGCTGCTTGTCCAGGTTGTGGTGATGGTAGTGAGGTCTCTGTGGTGTGATAGAATCTAGAAATATGATTAACAGAATCTAAATGATTTTTTTGTTACAAATGAGAATCCTTATTTGACTTTCGCGCCTGCAAAAGCAATCATCAAATTAATAGAGGTCAAAGTAGCAGATTCCCACAATTAAAAGTGTATAACAGTATTTTTTGTTTTTTTTCTAATAATTAAATCGATAGCAGCAAGGAAACTTGTCTAACAAAAACTCAATTCCTTTCTATTTATTTTTTCTTATCTTTAAAGAATAGATAGTATTAATGACCATACTTCAACTTATTTGCTGTGCAAATTCAGTTTGCAAATTAATAAAAAAAATTGATAACCAAAATAAGACAACAACTTGAAAAAAGTACATCTAATGAATACGATTACGTTGAATAATGGCACGACAAATTTCTCGGGTCACCGGATTTAATTGACCAAAGGTAGGCCACCAATCGAGCTATCTGAAAACAAAACTGGTTCTCTTGCATATACTCGCAAACTGATTATTAAACTCTAAATAATCATAATTGTTTAATCTTTCCACGTGTAACGTAACTTATTTAGAGTTTAATAAAACGTTATTAATAATCTGAAACACCTAAAAACAGCCACCAAAAGTAAAAAAGATTTTTTGTGTTTTTAGAGTTTAAACAATTATGATTATTTAGAGTTTAATAATCTGAAACACCTAAAAACACATTATTAATACCATCTAAACCACAGTGTAACGTAACTTAAACCTCATATATATAATCTTGAACTCATCGGGAAACTCATCTTCCACAAATATCCCCAAATCTAATACACAACAAAACAGCCACCAAAAGTAAAAAAGATTTAACATCCTAAAAGTATATATAAGAAGAAAAAACCCAAAGTAATAAATTAGGGATTCAACAAAAATAAAACTAAAAAAAAGTAATGTAATTAGGACCTTGAAATGACTATTGACGTGTGCTAATTTGTTTAACTTGATATTCAAATCATTCTTCCCCATCTTTTTCTTTATGGCTGCCGTAATTGATTTTCTCTAGAGTCTAGATGAAGATGACCTGATGGGGCATATGTTAGCCAAACGAAGACACCATTAGGTACAAAGATGGCAAATGTTTTGTTCTTCACCGCTGTAAACTTGGTAGATTATAAGCCGTGAAACTTCTGGAATGAGGAAGGTATACACGTGTGTTCTGTATATATATCTAAAAAAAAGGGTCACCAAAAAAAACATCAAAGCCCAAAAAAAGAGCCCAACAGAGAAACCCACTCAAAAAACGGCCCAGTCCAGCACTGTGTCATGACAATTAGTATATAGTTCATTCAATTCAATCTTTTATATAATAAAAGAATTACATCATTTCAAAGTTTTCTATCAGATTAATTTTTATGTGAAAATAAATTGGACCAATCAGAATGCTTGATTTTGCCATATAGGCAAAATCGTGCGATCTAATTGGTCAATAAAAAGTCAAAATTGAATCAATTTGGTCAAAATTGAAAAAAATTGGTGGAGAAATTTGATGGAGAAAAAAAACACATAAAAATATATGTGTCAAATTTGTGAAAACAAAAACTTAAAAAAAGAGGAGATAATTAATAAAACTGTAGTAGTTTAATTTTAAATAGATTATATGAAGTTAAAAGTGTAAATTTATAAATTTACAAGTTTTATTATAACTTTAAAAAATAAACAAATAACCCCTTAAACTTTAAAAACTCTGTCTTTCTACTTTTAAAATAACTACCGTAAACAATTTCTTACTTCCAAACAAAGATTACCATTTATCTAATCACATCTCAAATCTACCCGAAGAGTTTTTGGTTTGATTTTTTCATTGTCGGCCTGAAATCATGTTCGAAGCACATCGAAGGTTCACTTGACCCGACTCCGGGCTACCTAAAATGGTTGTTTCGCTTGGGATTAGTTGACTCACAATGTCGAGTCAGAAAAAACAGGTAAATCAAAAGAAAAAAAAAATTAGTAATCATCCTCAAATTCATATACTAGTAATATATAAAAGATTTAATATGAATCTATTTCTTATATATTTCGTTTTTTACTTCTATAACATAATTATAAAACAGAAAAAAATATATATATGTAGTTTAAAAAAACATAATGTCTAAGCCCCGTGCGTGCACGGACATTAAAACTAGTTAGTATATAGTTCAATAACGGCCTTCAAGTTTTTTTGAGGCAGAGTGAATAATACGTTTTTTATTGGAGTTTCATCCTCTCTACGGACTATTAAAGTTATTGAAGGATTTTGTTCAGATTCTGCAATTCTCTTCGATAAACTTTTCATATCTTTCTACTCGTCTATAACATTTGGCATTAGACCAGTTACGATCCAACATGGCAAACACTAAAACTTCTGGTTCACACATTGATCCAAACTTTTATTCCGACTGAATCCCAGACACCCTGTCACAACAATTATCAACAATTGCTTCTCGCCTTCAAGCTCTTGACACTCTGGCTGCTGATGTCGCAGCATTAAAAGCCGAAAGAATTGAAAGGCCTAGAGATTGAGGTAGGACAAAGGAGTATGAAGGAGGTGCTTTTTCTTGTATGAGCGATGATGATGTAGAATATCAAGGGCGTTACCAGAATTTTGCAAGACGGCCTATCATGAAGATGGAATTCCCACATTCGAAGGGGGCGATCCTCGTGGGTGGATCTTGAAAGCAAAAAAGTACTTTCGCTATTATCACACTCCTGATGAACAAAAGGTTGAAGTTGCGTCAATGTATCTTGAAGGTGATGCGCTTGATTTGTTTGCATGGATTACTGGTGAGTGTATTATACTTTATTAGGAAGAGTCAGTGAAGGCTCTCCAACAAAATTATGGTTCTGCAAAATTTCAAAACCCCGATGAGCATTTTTGTGGTGTCAAACAATTGGTACGGTATAAGAATATAGGCAGGAGTTCTCCAAAAGAGCTTCTCGGGTCCACAATTGGCCAGAAAGTTTTTTTGAATGGTTTGAAGGAGGACCTCAAGGCTGATGTAAGGATTCACAAACCAAGAACCGTTTATAAAGCGGTGAGCCTTGCGTTGGAGTTTGAAGCAAAACTAGGAGCAACTCATGGCCAAAAGGGTTCGAATTCATTCTTCACTAAGTCAGGCCCGCAAGTTGCTTCTTCAACACCAGCTCGTCTTTTAACTACATCTTCACGAACTTCGTTTTCATTGACCCAAGCATTAGTGCAATCTAGAACGTGGGAAGCAGAAAGGCAATCTAGAAGGGACAAAGGTCTTTGCTTTCGTTGTAATGAAAAGTTTGCACCAGGACATTAGTGCAAGCCATTAAACTTTTCGTTTTCGGAAATTACAGAGGCGGAAGAAGAATATGTTGAGGTACAAGACAATGATCATCAGCAAGAAGATGAGTCTGCAGAGATTACATTCCATGCCATTCTTAGACAAACCACAGTTTCAACCATAAAACTTCAGACGACCCTATCTAAAAGGCAAGTGATAATTTTGGTTAATAGTGGTTCTACCCATAACTTTATTTAAGCTTCTTTGGTTAATGAGTTGGGTTTAGTTATGGAAATAGTATCTCCATTTGGGGTACAAATAGGAAATGGAGAAGTCATTTGTTGCAATTAGGGGTGTCAAATGGGTTGACCCGACCCGGCCCGACCCCGACCCGATAAGACCTTATAGGGTCGGGTTGATTCGGGTCCAATTTAGCTTATCGGGTCAACCTGATAGACCCGATAACCTAATAGGGTCGGGTTAGGGTCTTAGTTAATTTCTTATCGGGTTATCGGGTCAACCCGATAAACCCAATAAGATTAATAACCTATTAACAAATCTTTATTTTTTGAACAAAAGCTTTTGTTTATTAACAC
>BQNB010050397.1:0-28914 GCA_026074375.1 Tanacetum coccineum | reverse complement strand
CCTGAAAATGAATTAACCTTGAAAGTATACATTGCATATGTCTACCTTTACCTTTTGCCATTTCATGAGATGCTTGCGAGTGTTGAGATCTAGATCTTTATTAATTACCTAGTTTTGCCATGCTGCCTTAGTTGTACTGCATGTGCCCTGAGATGCTTGTTCCGTTATCTAATCTTGCTAGTACTTAATTGTCGTTCGTATCTTCTCGATATATCTATTATATATTTATATATATATATATATATATATATATATATATATATGTGTGTGTGTGTGTGTATATATGATTGTGAACACCTAATTTCAAACATTATGTTGGATACTATATATAAGCAGATCTGTGCTAGTAATTTGAGTAATGTTATATTATGAGAGTACTTATACACTTATCATGTTATCACATGCCATGTCTTCCCCACACTAAGCACCTTGTTAGAAAGCATGAATACACCACGTTCTAAACCAATGGATTGGAGGATATCCTTAGTCGCACTAAGAACAGCTCACTGACCAGCATAGTCGCAATTGGTGGTATTGTCATACAATTTGGATCTTAGAAACTACAGATAGAACGATGATGATACATGAGAGAGTGACATCCTTAGGCTAAATTCCTCACATTAGTCGTAATAACAATAGCCGCCCTGGTGTACGTGTTTCGGAGATGGTACTAATTTGGACGAACCAAATCTTTATGTCAAAACTTTTATACAATTGAAACGTTTTCTTCCTTACGAAGTACAAAACTTTAGGATTTCTATGGTTGTATTTTTAAACATAAATGATTTTGAACACATGTTCGAACATTAGTTTTCTTGAAAGTCAAAAATCCAGATCATATACGAAAAATCACGTAGTCGATACATAAACTTTTACATACATCTTTTCACATGACTATAGTAACAAAAACTTTAAACAACGTTGCTTCAAACTACATTGATGGTGAAACTTTTATTATAGTTTACTTAGAATGAACGTCGTTAACAAATTTTTAAACCATGCCTCTGATAAGGGACACACATTACATTTACGCTCTATTCAGCCATAGGAAACGAACCGAATATCTCAGATTATCAATAAGGTTTCTGAACGCACCAAATCATTGACATCAGATTTTTCCCTTAGAAACTTTGATTTATGAATCATCGCTTTCAAACTTATTTTTGGAACAAATCACTTGCCTCGACTGTAACCCCTAACCTTGGTCGTTAATCTCACCAATCTAAGCAGTAGATACCCATTCGTTTGTGTTGGGAAAACCCATAATTGAGCAAACTTTTCAATAGCAATAAGTTTGAAAAAACAACTTGATGCTTAGCTTAATTTCATGATAGTTCTTGTCTGATTGAGTTGTGGAGTTGAATTAGATTCAAAGTTGTTACTTAGCTTAAGGCTTATGATAATCTTGCCCAAGGATGGACTAGCTTACCTTTGCCTATATAGCCGCTTGACGGATTACTTTAGACTGACACTCCTTTTACTTAGTAGAATAAGTTAGATAGGAACGCCATGATTTCAACTTTTAGTATTACTTAACCATGTCACATAAGCTTTGACTACAGTATCGAGTTCTGATTTGGCATCTAATTCTTTCGTAATGAAATTGACCTCCATTGAGTTCTAAGTACACGCGTTAGTCCTTACAACAAGAAAGGATAACAATCGTGGATTCTAATATTGTAGACTAGGTCATTACACTGGACAAGCAGATTCCCTAGCAAAAATTGTTCACCCTGACCTACGAACACCCTCTGGATTTTGGTGGTTGGCACATGATGGAATCTAAGTAAAGCCTAGCTAAGGATTAACTAGTTATCACCCCATAGGAAGTCAGTTTGATGATTGGTTTCATGTTATGGGAGAACCAAATGAAACACTCATTAGGAAAGTTAAGCAACCTAGACGAGATAGAATCTTGATCTTAAACTGAGAAGGAACTAAACATGTGTCAGCATCGCTGGATAGAACTTTTAAGCGACTATGACTGCGAAATTCGCTACCATCCTGGTAAGGCGAATGTAGTAGCTGATGTACTAAGTAGGAAGGAGATGATAAGCCTAGGAGAGAGTTAGAGCTATGAACATGACCCTTCATTCAAGTATCAATGGTAAGATAATAGTGGCTCATGGTGAGGTATCTAATGAGCCTACAGAGAAGCAAAGAGGGCGAGATGAACTGATAAAACGTAGGAGCGATGGAGCATTGTATTACTTGGATCGAATATGGGTTCCTTTGAAGGGTGACGTGAGAACCTTGATAATGGATGAAACCCATAAGTCAAGGTACTCTGTACACCAGGAGCTAATAAGATGTACTATGATCTTAGGGATATGTACTAGTGGCCGAGAATGAAAAAGGATATAGCCATGTATGTGAGCAAATGTTTAACTTGTTTGAAGGTTAAAGCTGAACATCAGAGTCCATCTGGCTTACTTCAGCAACCTGAGATCCCTAAGTGGAAATGGGAGAAATAGCAATGGACTTTGTTATGAAACTACCAAGGACTAGTAGTGGGCATGAAACAATCTAGGTCATTGTAGACAAGTTGACTAACTTTGCTTATTTTCTACCTATGTGTGAGGACTATAAGATGGATAGGATAGCTAGACTCTATCTCAATGAGATCGTTGCTAGGCACGGTGTGCCAATCTCAATCATATCTGATCGTGATAGTCGTTTCACATTAAGGTTTTGGCAAACAATATAAGAGGCATTAGGAACTAGATTAGACATGAGTATGGCTTACCACCTTTAGACTGACGGTCAGAGTGAGCGTACTATCCAGACCTTGGAAGACATGCTTAGAGCATGCGTCATTGACTTTGGGGGAAGTTGAGATGTTTATCTTCCATTAGTTGAGTTTTCGTATAACAATAGTTATCATTCTAGTGTGAGGTGTGCACCTTTCGAATCCTTGTATGGTAGAAAGTATCGCTCACCGATCATGTAGGCAAAAGTTGGAGAAAGGAAACTGATAGGACCTGAGCTAGTGTAAGAAACTACTGAGAAGTTCTTACAGATCAAGGATAGGCTTAAAGCTATACGTGATCGTCAAAAAAGTTATGTCGATAAGAGGAGGAAACCTTTAGAGTGCAGTGTAGGTGATCATGTTTTGCTTAAAGTGTCGCCTTGGAAAGGTGTGGTATGCTTTAAGAAAAAGGGGTAATTAGCACCTAGATTCGTTGGACATTTTAAGATCATTGAGAGGATCAGTCCTGTAGCCTATAGACTTAGAATACCGGAAGAACTTACTGGTGTTCAGGACACGTCCCACGTGTCGAATCTTAAGAAGTGTTTGGCTGACCCAACACTACAAATACCTGTGGATGGGATCCAAGTTGATACTAAGTTGAACTTTGTGGAAAAACTTGTGGAAATCTTAGAGAGAGAGTTGAAGAAACTTAAGTGGAATAGAATTACCATCGTCAAGGTTCGATGGATTTTGAAACAAGGAACTGAGTTCACGTGGGAACGTGAGGATAAAACAAAACTTTAAAAACCCGCATCTTTTAGCTCTAGCACTAGTTGAATTTCGGTATGAAATTCTTTGTAAGGGGAGTAGAATGTAACCCTTGCACTTTTCAGGAGTCATTATGTTCTAATTTAGTCCTTTGACTATTTAAGTTATATGTTTATCTTGGTGATCTTAGTTATATGTGCCTGTGTTAATCCTTTTTAAAGGATTTTATTTATGTTGATCATGTTTCGGGAGGTTTATCCCGTGTATAGCTTGAAATGTCGAATAACGAGTCCCAACACGTCCGTTAATGTTCAAATTGAATCTAAGGAAGTTTAACTATAAAAGGTGTCGTGTGAATATTCTAAGTTCAAGTAAAAGTATTTTTAAGTTCATTAAAAATACTAGGAACTTTCGGGTCGCATTTTAAATAGCGAAATAGGATCGTTGAATAACCTGACAAGTGTCGAAAGGCACCTAGGATGCCCCTAGGATGCCTTGAACGAAACTGGTACCACAAGGGGGAAAAGAGGCTTGTTTTTAAGAAGGTTGTCTAGTTGGTACTATATCTTGGCTTATACCCTTTCCAAAATACACACACATCACCACAACCTTTCAAAAAAAGATCATCACTCTCCTTTTTTCCCTTGGCTGATTTTGAACAGCAAACACACACAAAACACCTATATTTTTCAAGTTTTGATCAATAACATGAAGGTCTAAGTCATCCGGGTTGATTCCAATAGGCTTGGGTTCATAAAAACAATGTTTAGGTGGTCGGTTTCGTGTTTATCTCGCATTCAAAACCCATTTTGTAAGTTGTCTTTTTTTTAAATATTCTTGTACTTTTAGTGTTCTTGTGATGCATATATACTAGTTGTACGGTGCATTTTCTAAAAAATCAAAGGCGAAAATCTATGAAACACTAACTAAGGGCGCGTTTGGGTCGAACAAGAAAGAAAAAAAGGAACAAAGGGTTTATCATTTTTATGTCGTGGTTGTCGTGGTTGTCATGGTTGAAAAACATATATATGCTATGTAGCTTATTTTATTGTCTAGCTTAAAAATAAGCTTATTCGGCTTATTTTTGTATTTATTGAGATTCGGTAGAACAAAGGGTTTAAGGAAACATGGTTTTGGTTATTTTCTTATGGTATCTTATTTTATGAGCTTATTTGGTAACTTATTTTGGTATCTAAATGAACTAAGAAGCTTATTAGCTTATTTGAAAGCTTAATGGACTTATTTTGGGCTTATAAAGCTCACGACCTAATAAGGCCTAATAAGCCGCGGCTTATTGTGGTCCTTATTGTGGTCCGACTTATTTTTGTGACTTTTGGTTATAGCTTAGTATGATATTTAAGGCCTAATGAAGCTTAACGGTTTGGAAATAAGCTACGAATAGCTTATTTTCAGCTTAAAAGGGCCACGACCCAATAAGACAAGCCAAACCTTGGCTTGGTCTTGGTCCATGAGTCTTGGCTTGCGTTGTGGTTTATTTATCGGACGTATATTTGCTATTATATATGATATTGGACCTAAATCGGATCTTAGAACTTGAAGATAACGTTTTGGACCTCTATTGGGCCTTAAGGCCCAATAAGCGAAAACTAGTTGTTTTACGTGATTAAGACGGGCTTTTGAAAGTGTAACATACTAATATAATTACATGTATGTGAAATAGTCGTTTGAGGAAACATGTTTTGATAATTATTGCAAAATATATATTTTTGGCATCTTGTAGGAAAATGGTGAAATTTGGGAAAAAGTGTTTGAAAGTGAGGTTTGAAACCTTGAAAAATGTTGTGTAAACGAATGGGTCATGTCAAAATTTCGTAAAGATCCTATACTAATAATTTTACTCAAAATTTACTTTTACGATAAAATAATAAAATATTATTATTTTAATAAGTCGACTAAAAGACGAAAAATATATATTTTATAATTATGAAATATGAAACTTCTATAAGTCATTTAGTATGAATACACGTCTCTTTGCTATAACTATACACATAATTAAAGTAACTAAGGTTACCGAATGGACATACCGAAGTATATTCCTAAATATCTATTATCTGAGTCTTTTTATATTACTTACCTATTGATACTTAAATAGTATATGTATATTATATTAAGGTATGAACTAAAACATGTAATCTTTGAAACTAAGTCGTCAACCATCACACCACTGATAACGTTAAGGGTAACCGTACAACGCATTTGACCTCTATGCATCGACCTTGAAAACACTTTTGAAATGCGTATATTTAAATTGAACATTAACTAGATTAGGTCGTGTTTAGGCGTTGTTGCATTTGCTTAATTGATCTAGATCTTTGCTACTTATCACCTTCTTGCTTAAGGTGAGTTATCGTAGCCCCATTTTTTTGATTCTTTTCTGTTGGGGGGAAATGATACTTAAATCTGTTTTTGAACTTGTTTTCTTACTATGCGAAACTTTAATCTTTTTGGACAATGTTATGTGCCTATGACTGCTATGTGAATGATATGAGATTGGTAGAACTTGTATGTGGATCATATGTGTTATTGTGAGGTATCTTGTGATCTTGTGATCTTATGAACTTGCGAACTTGTGATCTTCCACCCTATGTTTAGCTCCAGTTGGTAGGCTTTAGGTGCGAGTGAACTTACAGTTGAGAACTTTGCGTGCATTGATATCTATAGTGTTGTGGGTCTATGATAGCAAGGATTTGCTATATTGGTATCTATATTGTTATGCATCTTTGGATCTAAGGGTAGTGATGTAGCAATTTTATACATGTAAAATATAAAATATATAATATGTGATGGAAAATTACCAAATTACCCTTGAGGATAAAGGTAAAATAGAAAATCTCCACAAAAATATATAATATAATATGTATATTTACCGGAAAGTATGATTCCCGAATCGTTATCCCCCAACGATTTGTGAAATTGAAACCACGTTTGATGTTCGGACAATGATTTGAATTGAATACAAAGATTGATTTGATTATCTACTTTTAAAATCTAAAATAAACAAATTATAACAATCAAGCATGAAGACAAATAACGGGAAACCAAATTTTAACTAAAAACGTAAAACGGGACCCCTAAACGGAGGGCAAAAACCCTAAATTTCCAAAATTAAACCTAACTTAAATTTTTTCTTTTTAAATGGACTCTAATTGACTAAAAAGTAAGTTTAAAAAAAACTAGAACAAAAAAGGAGTTGAAATGAGCGTTAAAACACGAAAAACGAGAACGTGGACGAATCCCGTTCTTTAAAAATTGAATTTTTGCAAATTAGACCCTACGAAAGCAAAACTAATTTTCCTATAAACTTTACGATAAAATAAAATTTTTAAAAAAAGATTTATATTTTTTTGATTATTTTTCTATTTTTTATGATTTTGAAAGTTTTTAATGTAAATAAATGTTTAAAAATACTAAACTATCTATAAAAATTCTAGAAAAATTACCGAAAATAGCTTAAACTGATTAGAACCTAGGAAAAATAAACTTATAAACACGGCTTATTAAGGTTGAGAAGCTAAAATGAGTATAAAGAATTAATTTTGTAAGAGTCTAATGAAAAAGACCCAAGGGCGCAGCGGTAGTGTGTGTTATAAAAGGTTGAGAGTGTTGAGGTTGGGGGTTCGAGCCTTGCTCACCCCCGACTTCACTTTCCCTTTTTTTTTGAAAAACTTATAAAAGCAAAGATGAAAATAAGCTCAAAATAAGTAACTTTTGTGAAGACACTTTTTATGGAAACTAAAAATAAGCACAGGTATAAGCTAAAAAGGTGACAATTTACTCTAAGAATGTTTTTTAAGCTAATTAAGCTAAAGACATGTATAAGCTAAAAACAGTCAAAGATAAGCTATTAACTACTTATAACTAATTCTAATAAGCAAATTTAAACTAAAAATAAGCAAAAACAAGAAGTTATAAGCTAAATTAAGAAATAAGCACTTGAGGCTAAACTATGAACCAAACAGTCCCTTAAGGCATTTTGAGCTTAGAAATAAGCTAGCAAATAAGCACCTTATGAAGTAAAACTTGGTTTTCCTAAAAACTTGGCTTAAATTCTACTAGAAATGCTTTTCAAAAGAGCTTAAAGCAACAAGAACTTATTAAAAAGAGCTTGTGAAATAGGCTGTTACAGGAAGTAGGCTTTTGAAAGCTTAAAAACTGAATTTAACTCAAATAAGCTCACAACCCTCAAATAAGCATAAATTTCAAAACCAAAAGCTGTTTTAGAAAGCTTGTGATGTCTAGCAACTAATTATTATAAGCTAACTTAACTGAAAACACTTTAAACTAATTGAATTTAAAGATCTAAATAGCAAACTCAGGAAATTACTCTAAAAGCTCAAAAACTAATTAAGCTAAAATGCACTATAAGCTACTTCTGAAGCTAGGCTTTTGAAAACTTATCTAACTACTATTAAGCTACAAATTTAATTCATAAAAATAGATCATATAAGCTAAAAATCTAAAATTAGAAGCTAGAACTACTTACTACTGTTTTGGCTTTTTGAAAATTTTAATGAACTTTAAATGCTAAATTATCCTAGATTATAAGCTAAAAATTGGAAAGCAAGCTTTAATCTATCTAAATCTATATGTAAACTATTAACCTACTGAATTTTACCTATCAAAACCTACTTATGCTAGCTTAATAGTGATAAAAAAAGTATGCGGTTAGGAACTGCAGTACCTATCTGATGCACTTGACAATTGGTAAAACCCAAATGCAATTGACCTTAATGGTCAAACCTGCATTTGACACACCCAATGAGTGTAAATGATCACTTAGAAAACAATATCCAAGCTTAGAAAAACTTGGATCTTATAACTCTTAATAGCTTAATAGGAAAAATCTCCCCTGATGCAAAACTAAATAAAATCAACCTTAACTCACTTAATTATGAAATCTAATCTATGAAAACACTTCTACTACTGATTTAAAGTGATTTTAAAACTAGTTCACAAACTTTTATCAACCATTTTTGACTTTTGAAGGTCAAACTCATCAAATCCAAACACTCCTTTAAACATATGAAATTCCATTTTAGCTAGCAATTATAAGATCTAATGAAACAACCTCAAAGACCAAATGATAACCAGCTTATAACAGACTTAATTAACTTATTTTAACTATTAATTAAGCTAGAAACCAAGATCTAAAGACTATGCTCATATTTTTTTTAGTTTTTATTGATTATTAAGACAAAATAAATAAAACTATGGTCTAACCTACACATAGCAAATCATAATAAAAAAGCACAATATCAAAGATATAAGCTCAAATAAGCTAACACTTAAGCAAAATAAGCAGTTTTAGACTAGTAATTTAAGGACAAAGGAAGTAAATGAAAACTTACAGCAGACCTTAGCTAAACAAAGGTAGTAGTGCTCAAAGAGCTTTGTCTACAACTCTAGCTTGTCTAGAAGACAAGCTAGTATAAGTCCAATAATCTCTTCCCGTTTTAGCTTATCATCCAAAAGCATAGATCCATGAGGCAAAGGTTCTTAACTGATTTTAAAGTTTAAATAGATTAGATGAGCTTGTGAGAAGCTTGTCCAACAATAACAGCTTATTAAACCATATTTGAAGAAAAATGAGCTTATGAAAGAGTTAAGAGTTTAATAAGAAACTTTGTATTATATAGAAAACAACTGATTACAATACTTGAATTAAAACATTACATTAAGAGAGTACTAGCTAAAAATATTTTTGAAAGAAAAATTACATAAGCAAAATAAGCTGAATATTCAAAACTAACTATCCCCTTGATGTGTGTGAGAGTGAGGCTATTTATAGCCATCTGCTGAAGCTTCTAGGTCCATAGTTAGTTACATGCTCTTCTTAATCCATGCCTTTCATTCCTTCAATCATTAGAAGACTAATCTTGGCCGTTAGATCACATCTTAGCTCACACGGATTGCCAACGTGGAAATCCATGATTGTGACAGGATTGTGTTTCTTTTGTGAGTAGCCCGAGTGTAAAAATCCCTTTCTTTTGTGCTTTCTTCACTTTGCCCGTGTGTCACATCAAGTGGGTTTGGACCAATGAGAACATTTTGATGACGTTTTACCCTGCCAACGTGTACTTTCACCCTTGAATTACCCAATCGTGTGGCCAATTTGTATTTGCCCTATGATTTTACCTTTGTGGTTAAAGGTTGAGGATGATGAACAGTAATAACTATAATTCCCGCGCCTTTTCTTTTTATAAAAGGTTTGTTTGACTTTTCCTTATTTACCCGAGGCAAAAAAGAATTTGACTTTGGGTCTTTTATAAAAGGAATGGGCCCGGGTTTGGTTTTATTATAAGGAAGTAACGGGCCAAAGATGTATAAGGGTTAACACCCATTTAAGGTTAAGGACCATTTTTGTAATTTTGGAATTTATGAGGGACTAATTTGGGAATATTTGGAGTTTTTGTCTTTTTGTGGTTTGACTTAGGTTGACCAAAGGTTGACTTGAGTTGACCACTTTTGACTTTTGATAGCTTTCTTTTGGCTCTTTGTGTGCTCTTCCATTCTCGTGTCCGTGTTTGTCCGGTTTTTAACCGTTTTCTTGAGATTTTTGTATTATCCGTACCTACACAATCACAAAGACAAAACAAGCAATATACAAGCATTTAAAGCACAATTTTGTCTTTTTAGGGCCATTTTTGACATAAAATGGATATGTGTTTTCACACATATCAAAATTCCCCAAACTAAGCGATTGCGTGTCCTCACACAATATTATATGCTCTATAACCAAATACCTCAAAACTTCCCCAAACCAGACCTTTGAAAAGTAGCAAAGATTTTTGTGGATAGAGTTAAGAAATCACAAGTTATAAAACTCCCATTTTCCCTATTTTTCTAAAACTTTTTCATTTTTTTAATAATATAACTGAGATTATTTTGACTTTCATTATTTCCATAACTATTAGGGATCATGGAACAAGATGCATTTCGATCCGAGAATGCCCCAAAAAGGATAAATTCATCGTCCCTGACTTTTCACTTATCCAAACCAAGCTTAAAACAAAATCACAGCTAAATATTAGTAAAATTAGCAGTATAGATGCTATCACTACTCATATTTGCAAACTTGTGGCTTTTTCTACGCTGACATTTAATTATATTTTAAGTGAATGTGCTATTTTGAATTTCAACCATGGATCAACTTTTTGCAACATACTATGCTTTACGTTCCACCTTAGAATAATGAGTTTAAAGGCGAGATCATCCCATGTAGCGACTTTCGTCTCGGCACATCCCAACCTTACGGCTAAGTGACCAGGCTTTTGACACCCCACAGAGACTAGTATCGGGACTCACGGA
This sequence comes from Tanacetum coccineum, assembly GCA_026074375.1. Classification (NCBI taxonomy): domain Eukaryota; kingdom Viridiplantae; phylum Streptophyta; class Magnoliopsida; order Asterales; family Asteraceae; genus Tanacetum; species Tanacetum coccineum. Next base: position 18,125 of record BQNB010050397.1, on the reverse strand, counting down.
CCTTAGGTTTCAAAAACTCTCAGGTTTCCCGAATATTCATAGCTTATAAAATAGAATAGTCAAAGTTCAAAAGCATATTTGAATTTAACAAAAAGAAATCTATTTATTAATTCAAACTTAATATTAAACATTTATGCAATTGTAACCCTCGACCTTTTAGAAGGCTGCAACATCGGTTGTGAGCCGGCAAGATGCAGCAAACTTTTATCAGTCTCGGATTTTTATTCTTACTATGGGCTTTCTTTAGAAGACTACCACATCAGTTGTGAGCCGGCAAGAGGTAGTAAACTTTTATCAGCCCACAACTTTTATTATTATTTTTTATCATTTAATTCTTTTTTAGAAATTTTTTTTATTTATAGAGAAGACTTCTTTTTGAAAAATTCAAGTATAAGTTTGAACTAAGACTAAAATTTTTGTTATATATTACATAAAAATTGTTGATTTAAGTTTAATCTCCAAAAACAACACGTATATTAATCCGATTAAGAGCTTATGGGAGAAAAAGCAACAAGTTACATACATGAGTTTTTAAGATTTCCAAATAATCTTTGTTTAACATCCTACTCATACTTAACTCTATCATTTTTCGTTCTTCGCGAATAGTGAACACTTAGCCTAAAAGTTAAGGAACAAGCTAGAGCTCAACACGCTCGATCGGGTTAAAATTTACTCTTATTCTTACCCAGCAATAAAGTCAAAATTGTGACAAAAACACTTATTTTATTTTTTTATATTTTTCTACAAATTAAACTTAAAAATTAAATTTTTTAAAATTTTTGCTATTTTTGTGGGAAAACGGGGTACGTGAGAACAAAACAATAAGTAGGTAACATCAAATCGATAGATTCCCTCCCCAAACTAAAACGAAACATTGTGCTCAATGTTTAAGGTGGGTCTCTACGCAAATCTAAGCCGTTTATTAATTATGCAAAGATAAACGTGAATCGATAAGATGAAAGGATATCAGATTTCCCCAAACTAATGATAAGCAAAGGCTAGGGAGCTCGAGTGGACCGGGACAAAACATCGAACACGAGAGTCTTCAGAAATTGTTGGGTCTATCCTGCAAACAATCACAAGCACAAACAACAAACACAAAAAACGGAAGAGTACAAGCCTCCCCACACACATTAGAAACTAAAAAGAAAAATAGAAAATGGATAAGCATGGGGTGCCTCCCACGAAGCGCTTTGTTTTTGGTAACCGAGTCACGTAGCTTGACTCGATCCCTGAATTCATTTGTCCTTAGGGAGAGCAATAATTAGAATAAGGAATTTCCATTGAAAACACACCACCGGCTCTAGATAGAAATGAAAAATGAAGATGCCGGGGTCAAAAATGGTATCTTCACTCCCGGTGGAGCAAGATAAAGGAGAAACCTCGGGGTAGGTGAGAAACGGGAGAAAAGTCCGAATGACAAATGTGAAGGAATCGTTATCTCCAACATTTTAAGAAAAATCAATCTCACTTCCCCTTTGGTCATCATTAAGCTCATTAAAATTATCAATCAAGGGAGCATCGGGCTCAAAATGTAAGCAAATCTCAACATTCGGTGGTTCCGGAGGAGGACGAAGAAATGACGGATTGAAATGAAATGATTCAAACTCTGAAAGTTTCAAAAGAGGGTCATTTGAATGATTAGAAATAACAACACTAGTCAACCCTCCCTGATCAGGCTCAATCTAAAAAAGAAACGAATCATACTCGGGAAGAGAGTAATTAGCATGAGTAGTGGTACTGCCACTTCTCGTCTCTTCCGCATGATCGCTAGAAGTCTCGAATTCGGGTAAAGAATTATCCAAATGAGAAAGAGAAGTATCGGACTCCTTGATTCATAGTTTTACACACGTATAAAATAATATACTTATAGAGAAATTAAGGAAATCCCCAAGTATCCCTTGGACAATTCCACTCACAAAGATATATATATAGAATACGTATGTTAGACCGGGTAAGTATGATCACCCGGGTCGTTTCCCCAATGACTCGTGCAATGGAAACCTCGTTTAAGTTTGGATCCTGATTTGAATAAGAAAAGAGATATTTTTGATTTAATTATACTACTAAAATTAAAGGCACGATTAAACAACTAATTAACAAATTAAACTAAAAACCTAATTTTATTATTTATAAAAAACTATTTTTATAAAACTTAAACTAAATCCAATCAATCAATGGGCGATAATGATATAAATCAAAATTGAGGGTAGGACGGGCCAACATTTAAGTTTTATAAAAAAAACACAAAGATTGAAACACTTGACGAACAGTCCCTTAAACCTAGGGACTTAACAAGATAAACTATTAAACTAACAAAAGGGACTAACTATTGTAATTAAACTAAGGAATAATTATGCTCCAATTAACAAAGGCCTACTTGTGTACTTTAAACTAACAGAAACTATTAAAATGGACAAAACAGGCCCCTGAAGCACCTAACAATCAACAACCAGCATCCTTATTTAAGAAACAGCTTATTGACTTTAACTTTTTTAAGATTCTACTTATGTAAAACTAAACTCTCACTTATTTGAAATAAGCTGTATAAGCTTATCAGCTTATAAGCTTTAGAAGCTTAGAATTCTATCTCTTAAACTTCATGAACTAAGCAAGATAAAAGACTGACAGAATTAACTATCCATGAGAAATAAGCTTATTCAAATAAGCAAATCCTACAGCTTATTTAACTTACTCCTAAACAGATTATTAAAATAGCAAATCCAACAGCTTATTTAGGAAAAAGAGAGAGGACAAATATAAAACTTAAATGGTGTGTACCTTAGTGTTCCCAGCAATAACAGCAATAAGCTGTGTGGGCTTATGGCTTAATTCACATAAGCCATTAATCAATATCAAACACCTAATACTATCTATAAGTGACCCTCAGCCCTAAAACCCATGTATATCCTAGCACAGCCATTCCATTTCAATAGGGTGATTCAAGTCTTGATCGTATGAACAAAACACAAACAAACCACAATTTTTAAACAGAATTAAATATGAACACAATTTAATATGAAATAGCACTTTTATTAAAACTGAAATAAGGGTTCTTACAACTCAAAATGAAATAACATAAATTTGAGATTACATTTAAAAAACTACTAACAACTGAATCGACAAAAATTAAACTACTACAATAAAACTGAAAATTAACCACTAAAAAAATTACTCCCTGGTGTGCTGGAATGAGGGGGTATTTATACCCGAAGCTTGAGCTAACCATCTTTTCTAGATCCTTCTTTTCTTCAATCTTGGCCCTTCGATATTTTCTCTCTTGAAGCTCAATCGTTGGATTAAAAATGTGAGCACCCGGATCAATGACGTGGACGTATGTGTGTTAGTTATGTGAGGTAAACAATCACACACGTCACATCACCCAATGAGAATCCTTCTTTCTGCCGGTGGATTTGGTTGGGGTTAATTGATAGGTATGGATGGGTTAGGATTTGTGAAGGGGTATTAAACCTACGGTTAATTAGGAGTGTTGGGTGAGGGATTATTACTAGGGTTTAGGTGTTCTTGAATGTGTCTGTGTGTCGTGCGTTTTGTTTTAATCCAAATTGGGGAAATGGGGTAACAGTAACTGTAATGGGATATAAGTTACACCGGGTTGGTCGGGTTAGGGTTGGGTTGAGGTTCGGGTAATTGGGTTAGGGGTTGTGATATGATTGGATGAGAGGAGATCCATGGGCTTATTTGACCCGGGTATATGGACCGCGTTTTTGGTATCTATGAAGAAATTACAATTTTCGGCCCTGTGTTTGGATAGCATAATTTTCAAGATGTAAACAAAACTTCTATAAATTGCAAAGTTAGCCCTCGTGTTTATATAACAATGAGATGGGCTTTTGGTTGACTGTGGATTTAGCTGCAGTTGGACTGTTAGATGGTTGAGGCATGACTCTATGGATTCGGCTTTGAGTTCTTTAGCTTTTGATCCTCATCCGTTCCTGTTTGCTTTGACTGATTTCTTGTGATATTTGGACATATCATATGCACACAAAATATACTCAGATTACAAGCACATTTTTGCAATTTTTGATCGCTTATGGTTTATTGGGCCTTTTAAGCATAAATTAGATATGTTTATTCTAACGTATAAATTCCCTCAAACTAAACGATGTGTGTCCCTCACGCAATTATCACCTTGCTCCGTAATCCAAATACCTCGAAACCTCCCAAACTAAGGGCTTAAGATGTAGTAACAGTCATTTGAGGGGAGAATTTAAGTCACAGTTACAAAACACCCGTACTCCCATTTTCTAGATTTTTCTCACTTTTTATGGATTTTTCTTGATTATTAACTTCCTAACTACAACTTATTTGTGCTGACATAATGCAATGTTTTCATTACCACATTGGTAACTTTAAGGATCCTAGAACAAAAAGCACAATTAAGCGTCTAAAAGATAACTTCATCATCCCCGATTTTTCACTTTTCCCATGCCAAGCTTAAAAAACAAGATCATCGCTAAATACAGAGTCCTGACAACTACACTACTCATAAATACTAATTGATGTTACTTACTTTTCCTCCCGCAAATCCTACTTTTGTATCTCAGGATTTTACTTAAGTCATATACCCGAAGGCTCTTTAAGACTTTTGTTTCAGTTTATTATTAATCAGAAAATAAGTGCATGGTAAAGAACGCAATAATTAGGCTCTTAGCCATTTCAAAAGATCAATGCAATTATCATGAATAAAGTCCACTCGAGGCGTACCAATTAGGCTTTTTTTTAGGCTACTTAAGCAAGGCACCATTCATGTCATTATACCCTAGCACTTTAAGACAAGAATGAAAACCAATTTATTTGCACCATATTACCCTTAGGCTCTTTAAGGCACAAAATAAGACAAAAATTAAAGGCATACATTATATGCCTCAGTCTTGTTGTAGTAGCTACAACAATCGGCCACGCCTCCGACAAGATGCAGCAAAACATATTTCGACTTTCGGATAATATAAGTAAAAAACGGTTGCCTTTTATCTCGAAGCACATCGATAGCCGAGTCGACAAGAGGTTATTCTACTTATTATGACACGGACTCTACCTTTTATGAAAACTCCAACATCGGCACGCCTCCGAACGATTGCAGTAATCTGGCCAGTGATACTTTTTTATTATATTTTTGTATTTTATGCCAAAAAATTTATGTATGCCTGATGTGTACTCATCCTAATCACAATGGAACTAAGAAAACTTCCATTAGCTAATTATTAACCAAAAACCATACAACTTAATTATTAAACATTTATTTATAGAGGTGACACTTTTGCTTTTGGGGAGGATATTAAGACACCAAGTAATAATATAGTGCTTGAAAGGAAAATCCAACTATTCTACGTTTAATATCAGACTTATAGATAACACTATTCATTTCTTGTTTTCACAAAGAAATTTGCAAATACTTAGCCTTATAAATCAATTGGCATCTTTTAAAATTCAATTGAGATTAGCACCAGCTTCTCATTTACTAATGATTCATGTCTAGCATGTTTAAGTCAATATGAGACTAGCACAAACTATCCATCATTAATTGTTAGGGAATAAAGCTAGAAACTTCAACACATTCAATAGGGTCAAAATTCACTTCTTTATTCTTACCAGCGGAAATCCTACATTTTTGTTTATTATTATTTTATATATCATATATACTATATAAATTAATTATATATATATATACTATATATATATTATTATATATTATTATATATATATATTTTTTATATTTTTAGATTGAAAATTTAAATATTTTTGTATTTTTGTGGTGTGACCGGGTACGTGAGAACACAATAAGCAAGCACATCAAACTCGATAGATTCCCTCCCCAAACTAAAATGGAAACATATTTCCTCAATGTTTAAAGTCGGTGGTTCCTACGACAAATCTAAGCCGTTTATTAAGTAGGACAAAATTAATTCGGTTGATCGATAATGATGAAAGGATAATGATTCCCCAAACTAATTTCACACAAAAGGATGAGAAATGAGTGCACGAAATGAGGCATCGGACACGAGAGGATCTTGAAATTGGGTTAATCCTGCAAATCACAAAACACACGAGAAACGAAGAGGATGGGTCCCTCTTCATCACAACAACAATTAGAGGTTAGAAAATAAAATAGAAAGAAAAGGATAGCATGGGTGACTCCCACGAGCGCTTTGTTTTTGATTACCGAGTCGCAAGCTCGACTCGATCCCTGAATTAAGTTGTCCTTAGGGAGAGCAAATGGAAAAGAAGATCTTAATCGGGCTTTCATTAATGTTTGGACAAACATTAAAGGATATGAAAATTCCATCCTGATGAGAGGCCACCGGCTCTAAATGGAGATGCCGGGGTCAAAGATCGTATCTTCACTCCCGGTGGAGCAAGATAAAAGAGTAACCTCGGGGTAGGTGACAAATGGGAGAAAAGTACGGATGGTAAATGTGAAGGAATCGTCCTCTTCATCATTTAGAAAAACGACATTTTCACCTCCCCCCTGGTCAAAAGGTTCATCATTATTAAGCACATCTAAATTGTTAATCACTGTCGAATCGGACTCAAAATTTGAACAAATCTCAACATCCGGTGGTTTCGGAGGAGGACGAGGAAATGACGGATCATCAAAATGAAACGACTCATACTCGGAAAGAGAGTAATTAGCATGAGTAGTGGTACTGCCACTTCTCGTCTCTTCCGTATGATCGCTAAAAGACTCGAATTCGGGTAAAGAATTGTCCGAAAAAGAAAGAGAAGTAATGGATGAATCACTATCCATGATGGGAATAGGATTGTCTTTCAAAGATTCGATATTAGAAATAAGACGATGGACGTTCAACAATTTCTCACGAAGGATAACGTCTTGGATTTGAAAAATATCTTCTAAATCAAACTCTTTCTCATCATTCACCTCTTCTAGGCTAACGTACTCGATGTCCTCAAAATCATCGTCATCGCTCGAAGTATCATCATTTGAATCAAAATCGGCTTCAACAATTCTCGGTGGAATTGGAGCAATATGAGCGAGTTCACCGGCGATCTCCTCGAAAATAGGGTCAATCTTAGAAGAATTATCAATCGAAGTATCACGGTTAACCAAATATTCCACAAAATCGGACTCAATATTAACACGATTATTATCACAATTAAGCACATCACACGAATCGTCGAAAATTCCCTCAAACTCACTTGGGATTGGGACAAGGTTCTCAACACTAGACTTTATTACTTCGTCTGATTCCGTTGCCGGAATAGTGTCAAGATGCTCATCCCCCATATTTAGAGAATTATCGGGCTCCTCGATCGGTAAGTCGGGAGTGATTACTAAAGGAATATAATCATCCTCGTCATCACAAGTAGCAGAAAGCATGTAACGACAGGCAGCAGCATACTTTTCGTCTTCGTAAGCTTTCTCCTTTTTTCGAACTTCACTTCCCCATATATTAAAATCTTGCTTAAGCTTATGAATTCTAATTTCACAATCTCTCTCAAATTCTTCATCAATCTCCTCGCCTCGAAATCTTCTAATTCCCAAATCATTCGTGATTTCTTTAATTTTGCGGTCAACCAATTGTTGCTCATGCCTCATTTCCTCGATACTCATATCTTCTTTAACCGTTTGTTCTTCCTCGATTTGCTTTTTTAATTCCGTTAACATTCTTTGATCTCGTTTTAATTCTTCAAACTCTTTAAGAATTTTATTAAGAGCTTCTTGACGATAGAAGGATTCTGCGACGGTTGTGGGTGGTTAAAACCGGAATAATCATAACTCGGATTAGGTTCATAGCAAGTTTCATTGATCGGTTGACATTGATAATCAAAATGAGGACCTCCGCAATAAGCACAACAAAGATATTGCTGAGAAAAACTTGGTGAATTTTGTGGAGGTGGGTAAGAAAAATTTGGAGAATTATAGAAAGAATTCGGGTTTGGAACATAAGCGAATGAATTTTCAGCTTCATAATTGCGTATCGGGTGATCATTTGGCAAAATCTGTGGGAGCTCATTTGATGTTTGATTGATTGTATGGATTAGAGATTAATCGGAATTTTGGTTGGGGACAATTATAAACCGTAATGAGCACCTTGCCACAAGATTACAAATGCAGTGTCGACAAAAAATTCATCTGGGATGAATCACCGCACTCATAACTACCAATTATGGTCAATCTGTGGGGTTCTTGCGGGACGATTTTTCACCGGGGTCTTGATTGACTACGCATGGCTGTCGGAAGAGCATTATAACTAGCTTGGTATTATCATCGGAGGGTTCGAAAGTATCTTGAAATATTCTTGTAAATTCCATTTTCAACACATAAGCAAGCTAATCTTCATCGAATTTCTTTCGTAATATGCACATCCACGACAACTCGACATCAACCGGGGTTCCAATCTTGCACACAGGAGAAGGGTCGGGTTCGGGGACGTAAGGATATTGTCAATCGAAAAATCTATCGAACAACATTCTTTAGTGTATAAACTTCCACAAGTCGAACATTCCTTGATAGCGTAAAGGGATTTTGAACGATGAGATGCCATAAGAATTAAACAATTTAGAGGATAAGAAGAAAAGAATTAAACGAATAAGAGGAAAAAGAAGAATATTTTTAGGTTTTGAAAATAATTCAAGAGGAAATAAAAATATTTTTGGATTTTTTTTTTTTTTTTAACAATGAATTTAAACGGTTACACGAAAGAGACTTAAACCAAATAATCAACTACTTCACGGTAGCTCTTGAAAATTTCTTTTCAAGGTGAGCCGTACGTCGTAGAGACACAAAAGGCAAGTGTTAAATCTTTGATTACGATTTGGGAACAATTGCAAGTTCACCGGAAATTGAAATGATAATATCTCAATAGAAGATATTATTTGTTGGTGTTCGTTTACCAACTTGGTGAATTTTATTTTCTGAATTAAGACAATTTTTTTATATTTTTGATTTTTCTATTTTTTTTATCTTTTACTTATACTAAAAAGAAAAGGAAAATATATTTTTTACTTTTTATATTTTATTTATTTTTTTGGATTTTTGGATTTATGACAAAAATTTAACTTTCGAGGACGAAAGGATCTTCAAACCAAATCACAAACTCGAAACAAGAGAATCGCTTACACAAATCCCCGGCAGCGGCGCCAAAAACTGATTCGTAGTTTTACACACGTATAAAATAATATACTTATAGAGAAATTAAGGAAATCCCCAAGTATCCCTTGGACAATTCCACTCACAAAGATATATATATAGAATACGTATGTTAGACCGGGTAAGTATGATCACCCGGGTCGTTTCCCCAATGACTCGTGCAATGGAAACCTCGTTTAAGTTTGGATCCTGATTTGAATAAGAAAAGAGATATTTTTGATTTAATTATACTACTAAAATTAAAGGCACAATTAAACAACTAATTAACAAATTAAACTAATTACCTAATTTTAATTATTATAAAAATATAATTTTTATAAAACTTTAACTATGATCCAATCAAACACATGGGCCGAAAATGACATAAATCAAACTTGAGGGTAGGCGGCCAAACATTTAAGTTTTATAAAAAAAACACAAAGATTGAACACTTGACAGAAACAGTCCCTTAACCTAGGGACTTAACAAGACTAAACTATTAACTAACAAAGGACTAACTATGTAATTAACTAAGGACTAATTATGCAATTAACAAGGACTAACTGTGTACTTTAAACTAACAGAAACTATCAAAATGGACAAAACAGGCCCCTGAAGCACCTAACAATCAACAACCAGCATCCTTATTTAAGAAACAGCTTATTGACTTTAACTTTTTTAAGATTCTACTTATGTAAAACTAAACTCTCACTTATTTGAAATAAGCTGTATAAGCTTATCAGCTTATAAGCTTTAGAAGCTTAGAATTCTATCTCTTTAACTTCATGAACTAAGCAAGATAAAAGCACTTGACAGAATTTTAACTACTCAATGAAATAAGCTTATTCAAATAAGCAAATCCTACAGCTTATTTAACTTACTCCTAAACAGATTATTAAAATAGCAAATCCAACAGCTTATTTAGGAAAAAGAGAGAGGACAAATATAAAACTTAAATGGTGTGTACCTTAGTGTTCCCAGCAATAACAGCAATAAGCTGTGTGGGCTTATGGCTTAATTCACATAAGCCATTAATCAATATCAAACACCTAATCTACCTATAAGCTGACCCTCAGCCCTAAACCCCTTGATAACCTAGCAGCCATCCATTTCCAATAGGGTATCAAGTCTTGATCGTATGAACAACAAACACAAACACAAACTTTTTAACAGAATTAAAATGAAACACAATTTAATATGAAATAGCACTTTTATTAAAACTGAAATAAGGGTTCTTACAACTCAAAATGAAATAACATAAATTTGAGATTACATTTAAAAAACTACTAACAACTGAATCGACAAAAATTAAACTACTACAATAAAACTGAAAATTAACCACTAAAAAATTACTCCCCTAAGTGCTGGAATGAGGGGGTATTTATACCCGAAACTTGAGCTAACCATCTTTTCTAGATCCTTCTTTTCTTCAATCTTGGCCCTTCGATATTTTCTCTCTTGAAGCTCAATCGTTGGATTAAAGATGTGAGCACCCGGATCATGATGTGGACAGTGTGTTAGTTATGTGAGGGTATTCACACACGTCACATCAACCAATAACAATGCTTCTTTCAGCCACGGTGGATTGGGTTGGGGTTTAATTGATAGTGATGGATGGGTTAGGATTTGTGAGAGGGTCATTAACCCTAAGGTTAATTAGAGTGTGGGTGAGGGGATTATTAACTAGGGTTTAGGTGTTCTTGAAGTGTTCTTGTGTGTGTGAGTTTTGTTTAATCCAAATTGGGGAAAATGGGGTAACAGTAACTGTAAATGGGGATATAAGTTACACCGGGTTGGTCGGGTTAGGGTTGGGTTGAGGTTCGGGTAATTGGGTTAGGGGTTGTGATATGATTGGATGAGAGGAGATCCATGGGCTTATTTGACCCGGGTATATGACCCGCGTTTTTTGTATCTATGAAGAAATTACATTTCCGGCCATGTGTTTGGGAAAGCACTAATTTTCAGATGTAAAACAACTTCTATAAATCGCAAGTTAGCAATCGTGTTTATAAACATAGAGGATGGGCTTTGGTTGACTGTGGATTAGCTGCAGTTGACTGTAGAAGGTTGAGGCATGATCTCTCTGGCTTCGGCTTTGAGTTCTTTAGCTTCTTGATCACTCATCCGTTCTCGTGTTTGCTTTTGACTGATTTCTTGTGATATTTGACATATCCATACCTGCACACAATAAACTCAGATACAAGCACATTTTTGCCATTTTTGATCCGCTTTGGGTTTATTTGGGCCTTTTTAAGCATAAATAGATATGTGTATTCTACACTTATCACTCCTCAAAATACGAATCACTATCCACGACAGGAATGGGAAGTGAAGAAGGAGACTTGAACACAAAATCAGGAGTAGGGTTGTTTTTAAAGATTCGATATTAGTAATAAGACGATGGACGTTTAATAATTTCTCACGAAGAATAACGTCTTGGATTTGAAAAATATCTTCTAAATCAAACTCTTTCTCTTCATGATCTTCATTCTCCTCCTCTAAACTATCGTACTCCAAATTGAGAGATGATGCTTCAACGTACTCGATGTTCTCATAAGAATCGTCATCACTTGTAGTATTATAACAATCATCTTCTTCTTCATCAAATTCGTCTTTATTCATTCCTGGTGGAATAGGAACGAATTCACTGGCGAATTCTTCGGGAAGAAAATCGATCTTAGGAGACGTGATCGGAATATCTTGACTAAGCAAAGATTTAGCATCAGAATGATCATTATCACAAATATCGTTGGAAACACCCTTGGATCCACTTGGGATTGGGACAAGGTTCTCAACACTAGATTTATCCTTTTCAGGAATAGTGCTAAGTTCCTTTTCCCCCATGATTAGAGGGTCTTCGGGATCTTTGGATGGTTCATCGGTGTGATCGCTTTAGGCCTTCTCCATATAACAGTATACTCATCATCGTCATCATCGAAGTAGAAAAGCGGACTGATTGTGCAGTTTACACACGTAAAATATAATATAAAATAATATAATCCCGAGAGTAATTAAGAAAGATACCAAGTTACCCTTGATAAAATTCACTCTCAAAAATATATATAATATAATATAAAATACGTATAATAAACCGGGCAAGTATGATCACCCGGGTCGTTTCCCCAATGACTCGTGCAATGGAAACCTCGTTTAAGTTTGGATCCTGATTTGAATAAGAAAAGAGATATTTTTGATTTAATTATACTACTAAATTTAAAGGCACAATTAAACAACTAATTAACAAATTAAACTAATTACGAAAGTAAATAAAATGCGACATTTAAGAAAACAAATGCAATTTAAATCTTAAAAATGTAAACTAGATTCCTAAACCTAAATTAATGCTAAAGAAAATTTTAGGAAAATTAAAAATATTTTTTAAAGGCTTTTTGGATTTAATATGAATTTAAAACTATTTAATCTAAATTAAATTCTAAAAATAGAAATTAAATTGATAAAAATTAAGAAAAATACTTTTTAAGCTAGTTTAATCCTAAATTACTTAAAAATATGAGAAAAACATTTTTTTTTATTACTAATTTTTTCTATTTAAAAGGTTAAAATTAAAAAAAAACTAAAGGTTTGAAATTTAAATGTTTTAAATCTAAATTTGAAAATTAATTTTTAAAAATATAAAACTTAAACTAAAAATTCTATAAAAATACTTTTTATAAAGAGAAAAATTGCAGAAAATTAATTTTATAAAAAGCCCTAATTTTAAACTATTTATTAAAAACTAATTTAACTAATTAAACTAAAAACCTAATTTTATTATTTATAAAAAACTATTTTTATAAAACTTAAACTAAATCTTACCAAACACATGGGCCGAAAGTGCCATAACAGAAAGATAAGGGTAGGCGGGTGAACATTTAGAGTTTTATAAAAAACACAAAGTTTGGACTAATGGCAGAAACAGTCCCTTAACCTAAGGATTTAACTAGACTAACAATTAACTAACAAAGGACTATCTATGTAATTAACTAAGGACTAACAGAGTAACTAACAAGGACTAACTGTGTAAATTTAAACTAACAGAAACTATAAAAATTGACAAAACAGGTCCCTGCAGCACCTAATAACTAACAACCAGCATCCTTTTTTATAATAAACAGCTTATTAACTTTAACTCTAAGACAACTTATCTCAAAAACTTATTTTCTACTTATTCTTAATAAGCTAGTTAAGCTTAAAAGGGCTGAGAAGCTTTTTCCTAGCTTAATCAGCTTATAACTTTTATTTTAAACAAACTAAGCAAACACTTTCACTCCTCTTAACAGATTTCAAACTAAATGAAACAAGCTTATTCAAATAAGCAAATCCAATCAGCTTATTTAATTCTAATGAAATTAACAGCTTATTACTTAAGAAGAGAAAAAAAAACAAATGTAAAACAAAGTAGGTGTACCTTAGCTTTCCAGCTAGAACAGGAAAGTAACAATAAGCTGTGTGGGCTTATGGCTTAATCCACATAAGCCCTAAATCAATAACAATCCTAACTAACCTATGTGCTATCCAATAGCTCTAAAAACCCCATTGAACACTCAACCATCCAGTTCCAATAAGTATCAATGTCTTGATCAAATGACAGCAATGACAAACACAAACACCAATTTTTTAACAGAATTTAAATGAAGACTCAAATTAATATAAAATAATTCTTTTATTAAAAACTGAAATAAAGGTTCATTACAATACGAAATGAAATAACATAAATTTGAAATTACATAAAAACTTCTAACAACTTGAATCGAAAAATTAAACTACTAACAAAAATAAACTAAAAATTAACCACTAAATTACTACTCGAAATGCTGGAATGATGGGGGTATTTATACCCGAAGCTTGATCTCACCTCCTTCTCTAGATCCTTCTATTCATCTTCATCTCAGCCCTTTGATCAAATCTCTCTCCTTGATATGGTTTTTAGGCCGTTGGATTATAGATGTGAGCATAACCCGGATCATTGACGTGGCTTGGTGTGCTAGTTATGTGAGGTAAACAATCACACACGTCACATCACCCAATGAGAATCCTTCTTTCAGCCAGGGTGGAATGGGTTAAGGTTAATTGAAAGTGATGGATGGGTTACGGGTTGTGAGGGGGTCATTAACCCTAAGGTTAATTTGAGTGTGGGTGAGGGGTTAATGAACTAGGGTTCATGGTGTTCTTGGTGGATTCGGGTGTGTTCATGTGTGTGTGAGTGAGTTAAATCGCATTTGGGTAAAAATGAGTGAATAGTAACTGTTATTAAGTTTATTAACTAACCGGGTAGTGTAGGGTTTGGGTCGGGTTAGGGTTGGGTTGTAATCGGGTAATTGGGTTAGGGGTTTAATTGTGATTGGATGAGAGGGGATCCATGGGTAGTTTGACCCGGTATTTGACCCGCGCCCTTTTGTAACTATGAGATAATTACATAACCGGCCCTTGTGTTTGGCAAGACCATATTTTCTTAGGCAAAAATAACTTTCATAAATTGTAAAATCAGCCCTTGAGTTATAAAACAAATGGAATTGGGTTTGGTTGACTGTGGTTTAGCTGCAGTTGACTGAAGAAGGCTGAGGCATGGTCTCTCTGGCTTCGGCTTTGATTTCTTTAGCTTCTTGATCACTCATCCGTTCTCGTGTCCGTTTTTGACTGTTTTCTTGTGATATTTGACATATCCATACCTGCACACATAAAACTCAGATACAAGCACATTTTTGCCATTTTTGATCCGTTTTGGGTTTATTTGGGCCTTTTTAAGCATAAATAGATATGTGTATTCTACACTTATCAAAATTCCCCAAACTAAACGATTGTGTGTCCTCACGCAATATCACATGCCTTATAACCAAATACCTCTGGCATGGCCCACCTCTCCGTTTTTGCTGCTGCCTGGAAGATTTTCAAGTGATCTTCAGGATCTTCACTTTCGTTGTATGTTTTATACCTGTACTGGCATTCGTGTTTTCGGAAAGTCGAGAGTGACGGTGATCGAGACAGTGAACGGTTCGTTTCCAGTATCTGGCACATACCCAAGGTTGGGAGAGATCTTCATCTTCGTACTGAAACTTTTTCCTTTGTGACTTAGGACTTCAGTGTCCATCATCACTGTCTTCTCTATCAGAGTAATTTTCTAGTATTCCTTGAGCTTTCTGACGGCTATCAGAGTGCGCGGATGCACTTCCGTCCTCTGCCTCCGAGTCTCTTGACACGGTGCTCTCACGTCTTCTTTCCTTACTTTTGTATTCATGCCGTGGCGATCTTGACCTTTGCGCCTCAACCTAGTGAAGACGCTAGTGATTTGTGGGCGGTGCTACGTCGAGCGTCTCTGTCTTCTAGGCGATATTTTTCATGGAATCAGAATACACTGATTTCTTGTGCCTAGTGCTCTTCTTCCGGGCATTCACCAAAAGTCGAGCATTGCTTTTACTTCCACCAGCTTTTCTTTCTTCTCTTCTACACTCATACTTATCCGCCATGATTGGTTAGTAGTTTCTCATAGTGCTTTTTGCAGAATCTCTTCAGGCATCACAGCGGAAGTAGTTACCCTCCACCGCTGGAGGACCTGGAGGGTTTGCTTGTCCTTCCCATCGTATTCCGCACATCAGAACTGTGAGATGGCTAGGGTTATGGTTGTTCGTGATTGCTCCTGTTGTGTATTTTCAAAGAACGCAGTTATATCGGTCCCACGGGAAATTGCGAACCAATTGTTAGTACAAAAACTGTGTTCAGGGGATGAATATGGGCCTTAGATTACTCTATTGGGCTGGAGCCAATGGATGGCACTGTGATGTAGTCTTTTACTAATCCAAGCTATTCGGGAGATAATCTGCACCAAATAAGACATAATACCTCAGCTTAGCTCTACGCAGGGACACGGAGACCAACCGCGAATTAAGTCCAGCGATTGAGAGTAACGTACACACGTTTGTCAGAGAATGTCAGAGTATGTGTATATTAGTGATTAGACAGAATGTACCTTTTTGGGGTGTGAGATGGCCCCTATTTATAGGCAAGCCCAATACTAGGGTTCCCTAGTATTTCGCTTGCAACTGTTGGTGGCCGGAGTGGGTCCCTTGTCGGGCAAGGGTCCCACGTTTTGTATGTGTTTGGCGACGCGAGTGTTCTTTTTTCCGCGGGGGGTTTTTTCATTAATTTAGTGTTTGTACCTGCGGAGATGCAACAGGTGCGGCTTTGAAGACACTCGCGTGTGTCTTTGGAATATCCGGAGCATGACCCTTGTCAGGCCTAGCAGTCCGGCTATTTATTGTATTGGGCCTGGGCCCATATGCGTATATTATGAACTAAGCCCAATAAGCTTGATGCTCATATTATACGTCATCAACGAGCGTCTAGGTTATCGGTTGTTAACCTTTTGTACGTAACAAGCTTCGAGATGACAACACTTGCAAATACTTTTACACTTGTATATGTGTTATTATCACAATTGGAAAAATGAAATTTGTTAGTATTAGGCTGTATGGATGAACCGACCACCACAAGAAAAGAGGTTTTTGGGTGGATGGATCCGGTGCACGTTACTAGGAGACAAGCTAAAATGGGCCGGGTCGGATTTTAAAATAGTGATTATTCATGGTTTTGTTTTTTAAAATATTTTTCTTTGTTTTTTTCTAAATGAGTTAAGCTATTTGACCATTAGTAAGAAAACACCTCAATAATTATAATTAACTTTTGCTAATCAGCGGTTTTAGTTGACATACAAATGGAAGTGTGCCATTCGATACCAAGTATGAGTTTGAGGGTTTCTTTTTACGCGACAAGAAAAGAATATTAACCTCTTTTTTTAAGTATTTTAATGATCGAATGTGTACCTTACCCATTAGTTAATCAATTGATTAATATAAATATTAGCCTTATGTGGTATGTTAAGGAGTGATCATTCCTTTTCTAGAAAGAATAACTACATTAACAACTGAAAATATGGACCATCTTTTAAAAAATTACTTTTAAATAACATTGGAAACTTAGGGACGTGTAAGGTTTTTAATTTGCTTTGTCAAACTTATATGATTCTACTACAGAAATTCCTAATAGATATTTTTAGCATGAATGATATTTTATTAAGTACTAAGTCAAGATTATAAAATACAACATTCATCAGTATACCATATACATAAATAACTTTGTAATACTTAAAACTTTAACCTATAACTTTTCATTGAAATCATGCATGTCACTTTTTTTGTTAGGACAACTTCATGATAGGTAGTCGTTAATCACTTTGCTATTTTTAGCAATACTAAAATACTCTTAATTCATTTCATTTAATAATTTTGGTTGAGAGGTCGGTAGTAAACTAGCAACAACTAACGTCACATTCAATTAATTACTAATGTAGTTGTTGATACTCATTGTAAAAGTCGGTTATCGAAATACATAACTTTAGATACTTTTACTAGTTTTAATCCCCGTGCACGCATAGGGCTTGTACATTATTTTTTATATATATATAAAATTTTTATTTTTACTGTTTTATAAGTTATATAAAAGTTTAAGGGGTTATTTGTTTTTTTTAAAGTTATAATAAAATTTGTAAATTTATAAATTTACACTTAACTCTATATAATATATTTAAAATTAAACCACTAAAGTTTTATTAATTACCTCATCTTTTTTTAAGTTTTTGTTTTTATAAATTTGACACATATATTTTTATGTGTTTTTTTTCTCCATCAGATTTCTCCACCAAAATAGTGCCAATTTTGGAAGTATTTAAGTTTTTTTTTGAACAACGATTTATTAAAACACTAGCAAGGAGCTAGATCAAACAAGAACAATATAAGGGTTCTTAAGCCAATCGTCCCACTTGAACGACGCTTTACATCTGAATTTACACCAATAAAAAGAACTAGAAACTAAATTATCAAATATCAGCGCCTTTTCAGGGATCTTCTTATCAAACAGAAGCTTGTTGCGAAAGTTCCACATATACCACCACAAACCATAGTATACACCATCAAGAACGCCTTTGAGTTTGGATTGAATCTGAATAGAAACCAACCAAACT